>DWLR01006199.1:0-10265 GCA_018246295.1 Papilio alexanor hazarajatica
GGACTTTGTACTAACGGAAAATGTAGGCGTTATTTTATTAAAAAATATACATATCCATTTTATTAAAAAGATGATTATTGGCTTAATTAACTGATTGAAATTTTATGTTTCCCTGACAGCCGATTACCCGCGATATTGTGGATTGCACTAACGACGATTTGAATGGGTTTTTTCTTTTTTTTGTTTAGTTCACACATTCTTATTATCGCCTTTTATGTAAGTAAACTTTACTTACATAAAAGATGATAATAAGAATTTGAAACCAATTCCAAATACAAATGGACTATGTAAATAATGTCTTTGAAATGTAATACAGAAATAAACTACATTTTAATTAATCATAAAGTCAAAACGTCAAAGCACATTGTGTTTCGTCTGATGAGTGAGATGCCGGAGGCCTAATTTTAGTCCTCTTCCCGAAAGCAGATTTGACTGGGAAGGGGATGGATAGGAGAAGGAAATGTCCATTTTTTTGCTTTACCCTTCTCTGTCTATTATATCTGTCTATTGAAGGTAGAAAACGCATCAGCAACTCGCAAATGCTATGATTAGCGGTCACTTAGGTGACCGCTTGCTCGTTTGCCACCTTCTTATATATAAAAATAAAACTGAATACATTTACGAATCTTATCATTTGCTAGAAATAGATAACATATGCTAGGCTCTTGCTCTATCATTCTCTGAAGACCGCCGGCATGAGTCCTTTAATGTTTCCAATTTGAATTAGTAAAACGCTCCACTTCCCGCTATCTCGTGCGCAAGTGCGTGGTAAGATGGAGGCGATGTTAAGTAATGTTCCTTACAGCCTACCGTAAGGCAGCAACAGTAACAACTAAGCACCGCCCGATGTAATTAACACGCCGAGACTAAAATGACTTCTAAACGTTAAACTGGTATTAACCTACCCGCCTATCCTTATTGCGAGACAATTTTGAATTACAAATTAACTATATTAATTTTTAACCAAACTATATTTATGTTGGTATAGTTTAACGATTGTACGTTGGGCTCATGATTGTACTGTATACGCGTTTTTTACAAATGTTCATTATTACTGACATGCCAACTTGACTTGCCAAATACCACTTGCTAAACAGAAAGTACAGTGTGAGATGAAAATGTAATTTGTATGTACATTACTTTGTGTTTAATTTTCTTTTTGATATATCAAAAGAGTTTTTTTTATTTCATATTTTTCTTCCGTCATGTAACAAAAATTACAAAAACGAACTTGCATCGGCCGGGAATCGAACCCGGGCCGCCCGCGTGGCAGGCGAGCATTCTACCACTGAACCACCGATGCTTGCTTCTGTTACGTAGAAACATTTTAGTGTTTTACTTATAACTTTTTCACTGATAACCTTTCAAGAAAATTACTTTTATTCATTTGAAAAGAAATGTACCGAGTTTCCAAAAAACATTTGAAACAATTTGAAAAGTTAAATACAACAGGTAGCAAATCCTCTTTCTCTTACCATATCTAAAGTTACATATTATCTCTACAATCAGAATGACCGATGGGAATGTTGTCTTAGCTATTGACTATACCTATTAAAACACTCAGTATACAATGACAATCTCTAATGCCACAGCCACAGCTGCGACAGCCTTCACAGGCTGCTGGGCGGAAGTAGCGACGGTAGCGCGCGTCACCGGAAGGGCGACGCCATGTTAGGTACAGTCTGTTCGCTGATCGCTATCTGTCCAGTCTACTGACGTTTGAATTAGTTTCCACAGAGCTGCGCTGCAAGAGGCTTTATTCATATAGTAGATATATTGTACAACTTGTCTGAAGTAATTATTTTTAAATAGATATCGTTGTTTGCAATCGCTAATTTCACTAATATACGATTTCTATAAATTCAGCGGGTACTCGCCAATTTAATGGGCAAATCTATGATATTTTTCTTACTCGCAAATTAAGAATGTCATAAAATTTAGAAAAAAGTTATTAATACTCGCAATTATTTACCGTTGAATGGTTCACTTACCTCAGGAAAACTATTTTAAAATAACAACGTAAATTTTATCTCTACAAATTCTCGGCAATATGAACTATTAATAATTCCAGAATCCCCACTCGGGCGCACTCGGCGGGGATTAAGGCGCACGCGTCAGGGCGTAATCCCGTGCGAGCGTGCGCATCTGCACCGGGAACCGGCACCGGCAGTTGCAGGCGGCGGGAGCAGGCGGGATTTTGTATGTGCTGCACGATGCGCGCTGGGAACACTCCCAGCCGGCGGTTGTCATCTCTCGACGTGTTTTTCTTTTGGTTTATACCTTTAGCAGTATCCCCTACATATAGTATTCTATATATTCTTCGGATCTAAAATAAATTGAGAAACATTGGACGATCGAACTTTTCAATGGTAAATTGGCATTTTAGGGAAGTGGCCATTTCACAGATGGGTCTACAAATCCTATACAGCGCTACCTCTAAACTGGCTTTAGTTGAAATTTTACTATAAATCTAAAATACTCCACACCTAACTATATTCGAATTAAATAGGTGAAGAAATTCAACTGGCATTAACGATGTATTTTTTTGTTTTGTTTTAATGACTTGTAACGGATATTTTTCGAACCCGGAACCGCTGACTATGATAAATAGCGTTAATTTATTGTCGCAAGCACCGGCGACACCTCATAAACACGACTGCAATTACTGCTGGCCGCGAGGCCGCTGTGGGGATGTTTTATGGCGTTGTAGCGGGGCGGTCCGGTCAGTGCGCGCGAGGCGATAAGCTGGTATTAGCTAATTTTATAGCCATAGATTATAATAGCGGCTAATTGAAGTTAC
Organism: Papilio alexanor hazarajatica; assembly: GCA_018246295.1. NCBI lineage: Eukaryota > Metazoa > Arthropoda > Insecta > Lepidoptera > Papilionidae > Papilio > Papilio alexanor. The sequence continues at coordinate 2,801 of DWLR01006199.1, forward strand.
ACATACGATTTTCATGTTTATTTATTTATTTGTTCAAAACGTTATTTCAATAGAAAAAAAGTAACAAATACAATATAAAGACTGCAATTAATAATTATTGGTTTAGCTTACCTCTTCAAAACTTTTTCTAACTAATGTACTCACGACAGTTAAATATATGTGTATATGGATAATATATATGGATACAAATATATAAATATATACTATTTAATGTACATAAAATATACATATAAATAAACATACTTAACATAAAATAAGTACTTATATATGCTATATACACACATGTATAATAATTCATTTTTAACCTTTACTTACGGCAGTGGAGGGTGTAAGCAAAGAGAATTAAAAATATGAATGAAATTCGAATTGTACCCAGATTAAAATAAAAAAATATATTCTTATTGTGATTTATTTATACTTAATTGAAAGTTGTATTATGTAAATCGTTTGTGTTCTCACAAAGTAACTTATAATAATAAGTTGAATTAATCATCGATTTCCAGTAACTCATCTGCTTCTTTTTATATAGTCCTATACCGTAAAATATTAGGATTTCTTTTATCATTTACCTAAATTGTCGATGATGGATTATGAAAAAATTTCACTATAAATTATTCCAAATTATTTCTTATATTACTTCTTACGCAAATACTAAACATCTTCACATGTTTTTATGTTTCGACGTTTCGAGCACTTTGCAGCACTCACGGTCACGGACGGGGAATGAGGTGTTTGACGTCGGTGACATTTATTTGTTTTGCGATCTATGTAGAAAATGAGCTCACAGTATTTTGAGATCATGCAGTTGTATGGTAGGTTTGGGTTTACCTTATTTAATCGCAAGATAACAAGCATATGGTCGCACTCAGCCATCTTCTCTGTTCAAATTAGGATGTTTCTTATTTTATTTTATAGCCTCGCGAAACACTCTCGGTAGGAATCGGGTTCTTTTGTGAAGATATGGAGATTTATTATGACAAGTGGTTTATCAAATCATAAACGGGTGTCCGGCGGCGGATTTATAAAAATAAAAACGATCTAAGAAATAAAAACTTTTGATCTTAGAGGTTTTTAAAAAGTTAAAAACATGCACTAATCATGCGAATTCAAGTTTTATTAATAATTGCAAATAATCAGCAAGTGCTGTTCGTTAGATTGCGTACACCATATGAAATGTCCCATCGTGTTGTGCCCCGCGATGTCGCAGGCTCAATATATTTTATATATTTTAATTATATAACTATATAATTATATTGAGCCTGCGACATAAATCTAAATATATATAACAACGATCGGTTACAATAAAATAGGCTCAATATAAATATATGTAACAACGATCGATTACAATAAAATTTACTGTAATCGATCGTTGATATTTTCCTTCAGCTACATGTCTGTCCGAAGTTTTGTGGCATAAACTTTAATTTCAAAAATATTCATTATTCAATAAATGATAAGGCAGATATCAGTGCACAGACAGTAAAATGGCTGCAAGCGAGTCCGCGCGCCGCCGCCGCGGTGCTGAGTGAACTTGAATGTTATATTTCAGAGAGGCACTTGCATTACAAACTTGGATAAAAGCGAAAGAAATTTTGTCATTTCCCCGCAGCAATTATTCATAGGGAGCTACGAGTCGACGCTACGCATAATCTATTCAAAGGAACACTGGGAAAAAATTTCAGAAAAAGAAATATATAGTCGAATCATCACCACCCACATGCCTTTTCTGCGGGTGAAAGGTGAAAAAAAAAACATTACAAAATGAGTTTTCCCGGCATTGTGGCGCGGCCGAGGCAGCCTTTTTGTTTCCTCCCACTTTACAATTTTAACGGAGGTGTTTCGGAGGGCCGCCTGTAGTGCTTGCGCGCTGAATGCGAACGCGCCCAACTTTGTTTTATATTATTGTAACTGCCCGAAATCCCGCCGTTTCGGTGATTTCAGTTTAATGGTAACCGTTTCGAGATTCCTTGCCATTTGTTATTGTTATTTTTTTATACGACTTTAAAATTGTTACAGTTTTGCTTTCAAAATCAAAATATCAAAGGGAAAACAATCCATTACAACATGCAATAATTGTTATTCAAATGTGTCGTTTAATTGTGTTTAGTGTATTGTGAAAAGAAACATTTTAACTCATTGTACCTTTTCCACTAGATGCCTAACTTTAACTGAAGTAAAAGCTAGACGTTTTAATTGCACAGTTTGTTTGGTCCGATTTTTTTAAATTCTTACGAATAAACATTCGCTATAACCACAGTTTTTTTTTTACATTTAAAAATATATCTATCTCTGCAGACTGCCAATAAATAAAAGTTATATTTTTTACATAACGTACAGATTATTTTGAACATATGCTCTTATACTAGAAGAAAAAAGTTGTATTTATCCTTGCTATTTTTTACACCATCATTACACCTTAGGCGTCAGAATCAAAATTATTCAGCCGCGAATATGTGAATTGATTAACACACGTAAGTGGGGCGTTATACAGGAGGGAGATAATCCTCGCACAAAGAAGGATCGACCGGGATCTACGCTGATTGATTGCAGCCTGCGGGCGGCTCCTTGTGTATCGTAAGCATCTTTCGACGAATTCTTATGTCTTCGTTTAATATTGATTACAGTTTCGGCGATACATGTGCCACTGTCTAAACTCACTCAAGTACATTAAATTGCATTGCTAAGGTAATATTGGAGTTTTCAGGATTGTGAAATACAAAATGCGAAGCGCCTCGACATGCTTGATATAATTTAAATATTTTAGCGCCCTGCCAACAGAGACGCGGTAAACACAAAGCCAGGCAGCCCAATCTTAGCTGTTAAACTATTGACGGTGAATAAATTCAATAAAGCACCTTTCCCTCAATAATGCGATCAATGGGGGAGGCCTATGTCTAGCAGTGAACGATCATAGGCTGAGGTGGTAGTGGTGGTGGAAACAACTTGGGGACGTGTACTGTCTTAACAGATTTCTAAGTCATTCGTTTAGTTTGCTATCCTAAATAAAATAAAATCATGAGTACGGTTCGATCACAGCCAGTCATGGTCTAACGGACAAATGCTTTAACGTTATTTGTCAAAGGCTTCGGTTTTTCGAGCACAGGCTCAATAGGAGCGTTTCTAATATCGGCCACACTTTGTACTTTAACCACTTTGAAAGGGGAACACGGGAATAAAACGAGTTTTTGGGAAGCCGTTCGCCACACTGCAATACTAGCTCCAATCGGTCCAGTGTAAACAGTAAACCAATAGGGCCGTCCCCGGTGCATTCCCCCGGGGCAGCCCCACAGCCGCGGGGTGCCCGCGGCTACATTGATCCTCTAATTCCATTTCGACAGCTCTGCTACGTGCGACGTGGCTTACATGTAATAAAGCTGTCTGTATAGATTTCATTCATTCCTAATAAGACCATATACACAGAGGTGCAATTCTTTTTTAGGCGACTCATATTTAAAATAAGGTGGAATAAACTCAATCGTTTCCCTTATATTTTGATCTTTTGTCATTTTAGTGGATGAAGTATGTTTTCAGTTAGAGTTTATTTATTCTTTTTTGACAGATCTTTCTTATCTGTTATCTATTCCTATATATCTTGTCTATCTCTACTATAATTCATCTTATTACGAAGTCTGTTAAAAAAGGGAAAACATGTTGCAATCAAGGCAATCATCATTGAGGCCGTAGCAAAATATCAGACATTGTTCTAGGCATCTCAGCCCCGCCACCGACCGCCGGCCGCCAGCCATAAGCTCTGCAGCTACGATTCCGTTTGCTCTTCACAGATAATCTATCAAACACGAACTATTTGTAGTTTGGTTTCAGTTCCACTGACCGCCGCAGTGAATACCATCGAATTGAAGAAATATAGGACACTGCAATTATAATGTCCACCTTTTTGCAAACGAGCAACGAGTTCCCCAAAAGAGTGATCATCGCCGCCCATGAACAACCACAACACCAGAGGAACCGCAGATGCATTGCCGCCTTTTAGGAAGGAGTACGCTCTGTTCTTTAGAATTATCTTTATAAGTAATTAACACAAACAACTATTATATAGATATAAGCAGCCAATAAAGATTTATGAGTAGAAGCAACTTCTATCACTTGAAGCTTAAAAAACCTGAAGTCAAAAATTTTCTGTTCCTACAACTTTTAAGGGCTGTAGAGCTAACAGAAGAAGTAGAGAAGAAGCAACTTTTAAACCATCAATCAATCATACAAAAATATCATCTATAATATATCATATCATCATTATAAATTACTTCATAGTAATCTTTTTCTACATGTATGGTTGATATGATTGAATCACCTGAACGGTATTTTACTTTGTTTTTTTTTTAAATCTCTAACCTTTTTTTCGGTTGTTCGCGGTATATCGCGTAATTCGTTATATCCGGGTAAATATTGTGCTATCTACGTACGTCTACAATCTACGTATTTCGCAAGGGTCACTATCAATTGCAGCTTGATGCAATTTAAACTTTATTTCGAAGTTTATAAGTTTATTTCGCCGCTGCAAAGTCGGAAGCCGAAAGGTAATTCGATTCGAATTTAATTCCAGCCACTGCAGCCCGCCAGTGTCGGGAAACGAGGACGAAAATTCTGCGGGCGGTCTAAAAAGTTAATCTTTTAAAAGCTGCAATTCTTCGTGTTAATTCATTGAACTATATTTTCTACTTGTGGGAGGAGCTTTCCGTCGAGGAGAATGTCTGGATAGTTACCAGACCGAACCTAATTCAGAGTTTCAGACAAATCTAATTTTATGTCTGATTAAGATTCCGCATTGATAATCAGTGGTACTTTGTTTTATTACAGCGTCGAGCTGTCGAACATCATCACAAATTTGCGAAATGAAATTAAAAAGAATTATTGATTAAATAATAAACGTGTTTTAATTGCCAAATGAATTATCATTGGCATACTGTATTTTTTCAGGAGGACGATTTTTGGAAGATCTATGTAAACGACTGATGATTGGCTGGTGTTTGACCGAAAAATAAATCATAACATAATTTTAAAATATTTTCGAATCAAGATTTCATTATAAAACACTTCAGTGAAACTCGAGAAATAACTGTGACATACTTTAAATAGCTATAGCGACACAAGATGCTTGCATCGGACAGACTGCTGGCTAACTATGCAGCCAGGTGAAAAGCCTCGCTCCAAAGCTCGACTGCGACTCTATAGTGAGGCTCTATAGAAAATTTAGCGGAACTTTAACGGAGTTCATCTCAAGATCCGACAAACTCGACTTAACTTGGCTCGCTTCTTTAAAATCGGGTTTGTTAGCAATGTTTTCAGGCGTTTAAATTTCACACAATTTTTTTGTATGGAATTTAAACACCTGGTAACTTGCAAAGGTGCTCGTGCTTGCAAAGGTACGTATTACACATAAAATGCATATAAAATTATAAAGGAGTTCTATTAAATATTGGGAACATGTTATGTGTTCACAGCAAAGCTTACTATAAAAATCATGATTAAAATACGACTATGGGAGGAGTCCCAAGTTGTTTTTAAATCAATTTATTTACGGAGATATTACGAAGAAAAATCCATAACACAGTAAAACTGAACGACCTGTTATTTTTTAATATTACTTAACGTAACATTAACTGCTAGTTCTAAAAACCAAATATCTGTAAATGTATCCTTTGCATACCTGTAGCTTTATGTAGGAAGATGTACTCGTATCCCGCTAAGCGGCTATACCGCAAAACCTGTTCGCTCGTCTTCCAATAAAAATTTTACACGATATGGCGGCAGGCAGCCGAGCGAAACGACGACGCGACGCTATGAACATTCGTTCGCCGCTCGCTGCGAATTCGACGCTACATTTTTTATTCGATTTCACTTCGCGCTCGAGCGAGACGGTTCGCGTCTCGTTGGGCTTGCATAATAACCGGCCGTTAGTTTCGACTACGTTTTTACATTTCATTTGCTGCGAGAATTCCATTTGATTAAATTCCGAGTAGTGGCGGGTAATTCTATTAGTTCGCTATCAGTCAGACGCCGCGTTTGGTTAGATAAATTATATAGACTATAATTCGATTACGCATCGGTATTACATCTCGATGATTTAGTAGCAAAGTGCGTAATTTTCTTAATTTACCTGAATTATTGATTACAGCAACAAAAACTTTTTGACTTCAATCTTTTAGATATTTTAAATTCAATCTTTTAATTTTAACTATTGTTGTAAAGGTTGAATGCAGTTAAGCAATATTTGATGTTATCAATTTGTTGAAAACATCAAATATTGCTTAACCGCTTGCGTTCAACAGTAACTTAGAAGAAAGTGGTTGGAAATATTTGTTAAATGAAATTTATATTTAAGTCTATTTTAATATCTTTTAGAGCTAGATAGAGACTGTATAGACTTTTTTCTTAAGTTATTACGCTTGTTACTTTATCTACGTTATTATCTCTATTATTTAACGTGGGGAAATGCCTATGCACACAACCTTACAGGGATATTAGGGTGGTTATGTGGGACTCGCAGCGACTAAAACCCCACGGTTTCCCTCTTTCCGCCTGTAGTCAGGTCCCTAGTCCTAGCCTAGCCCATAGTATACCTAGTAGTATACCTTCTTCAAGATTATCGATGTTTAACATACGAGAATATAAGTAGGTACATATATCCTCGTTAAGTTAGGTATGATATATTATATTTATTAAATAAATTTCACAAAAAAGCAATTCAAGTTCCATGTAAATAAGAGTTATCCATTATTATAATTATGTGCAAAAACTCTTTTTATTTTGTCCAAAACCGAAATACAGAAATATACTTTAATCGGTAATTAAACTATTACAGGTCAATAAATAATACGTATTCTAAATTAAAAATTAGTAATATCTACATGCTGATAATATTTTAGTAAAAATGTATCAATATTGAATTTATCGTCACAAAAAAATATATAAACTTTTATACAACAAACTAATAAAACTATAATAATAATTTATTGTAATTTAAAAATTTTACAAACCTTACAATTTTAAAAAGTTATTTTGATAAGCCAAGACTTTAACGTGTAAAGGAATCCGTTTGTTTTCGGTCATTAAATGTAATTCGTGGGTCGTAAGATCATCAAACAATAGCCGGCGCGCGTGCCAAGTGAATAGTGGAGGGGTCGCGAGTTTTACGGCAGTTGTATGGACTGCTATTGCCAAGTATTACCAAGTGATTGTTCCATCGCAGTGTACCGCGCGGTGCGATCAGGGGGTGGCACAGCTAACTAGATCGTTTCGCAATAGAACGCTTTTGTTCGATTAAGACGCTCTTTAATTGTATAGCTTTTGTTTTACTTGTTGTTCTAAGTGGTCGAAAAGATTTTATAATCGTTTAGCGCCCACAGATTTATAAATGTAGCATAGTTAAAAAAGTTTCTTATTTTAAAGTAAATCCACAACCTATTTACACTATGTCTTTTTAAACCGAGTTAAGAACAATAGATTA
>DWLR01006200.1:0-10263 GCA_018246295.1 Papilio alexanor hazarajatica
CAGACACAAGACAAACAGACATGTTCATGCACACAAATGTTTGTCTTGGGTGGGAATCGAACCCACGACTTGCGGCGCGACAGGCAAGTGTCTTGCCACTGCGCCAACCGGTCAGTCAACAAATAAATAATTATTAGAAATAATCTGAATTAAAAAAAATATTTTTACCGTCTCTACTTTGTCAAGAATTATTAAATACAACTAATAAACCTTAAATGATCTTCGTGATCTGAAGAAATTAATAAATTTTGTAAATATTGAAATTAAAATGTATCCTGGTTCGATAACAAACGCCCTAGCGAACGAGTCTCAATGAAACCACCAAAACAATCTGCTCCTAATCTCGTCGTAAGAGTACATATTTTGTACGATACTTGTCGCGTGTTAAAGTTATGATTTTTGTTTAGGTTTCTTAAAAGCTACTCATAAACAAGATTGATTCTACACAAAACACTAATGGTAATTAATAGAAAAAGCACATGAAACTTGTTATAGTCACAATTTTCATTAAAGAAATTAATGCGAACACATCGTTTTCTCCTGGGGTGGAGAAAACTGTAATTGCATATAGAGTAACTACCTAGACAGTACCTAGAAAAAATGTTCGAATAAAGTTGTTCTTTTTGAAAAACATCACAGAAATTTCATCTTAGGATAGTTACAAGGGTTGATGATAAAAAAATTTTTTTTCAAATTCCTTAATTTTTTCCTATCGCAGTTTTAATAAAAATATAAACTAAAATGATACATTGTAACGAATTCTATAACAAAAACTAATATCTAATTTAATTACTCTATGAAATAACAAACAATAATTTGAGTAACAAACTTAATTAAAAATAATCTCTCAGAGCAAACACAACTATATTAATTAACTTCCACAATAAACACTTGTAACTTATCAGTACGACGAATAATGGCTACTCGTACAGTTTAATAAAACTAAACTAAAAGTAGTATATTTTTTAAAACCTTGACGTGTGTATCGTTTCGTTGGTATATAATATTAACATTTAATAAGCTTGCATTCCCTTGCCATTTACCTTACAAGGGTAGACAAAGATAGGATTACATCTTGCCGAGCTTATGTTCTAAATGTGATACTAAATAAGGCCATCGAGCAAAACTTTTTACAACCTTATTATTTACAGATCAAAAAGTATTCGAACGATAGAACGCGTGTGTTCGGGATGTCTGAGAATTGAAGCCCTGACCTTCATAAAAGATGTGATTATCTTCTGTGAAGGTCGAATGTCTTGTATGAAAACGAAAGTTAAGGCACCGACCTGAGTTTATGATATATTTTTCAAAAATCAAAAATATTTATTTATTTATGAATCTATATTATAAACACAAATTTAGTGGTATAATTATAAAATTATAGGACATCAAAATCAAAGAAACTAAAGTTAAATTTAAAAAATACAAGAAAAAAGCTCTTAAATGGCAAACACCAATTTCGTTCGTTATGAAAGACTGTTTTTGATTCTATCTCTGTTGACCTTATTTTGGAACAAAATACGTGATAAATTATTTATTTACTTTAACTTAATAATATTTTTCAGAAATAAAAAAAAATATGAAAAGTCATTCAAAAAATTAGTGTAGTTATAATTGATTACATCTAGTTTTAACTCCTTTAAAACAAAACAATTATTTGTAGAAATAATACTGAAGGACTGGCAGTCGATAGTACTCATAGGATAATGCCTGGAGCAACTTAAGAGCAAGTATGGACTAAGTGTGACTATTTATAAACGAGCACAAATATAATCACACCCGCCACATGACCAACAGAGATCTACAAATAAATCAACACATAAATTCTAAAACTTCACCGTGTGCTTACAGAACTGTTATTTTTATTCTATTTTCGATCCCAAATAATACTCACGTTAAACATTTTAGTAATTTTCATTATGCTTTATATGTATTTACTTGAGCTAAATAGCATTATTAAATTTAACTAAAAGTTCTGTCACTCTGTGTTTTGTAAATTTGTTATTGAAGCAAAAGTAAATTAGCGTTTTTTTTTGTTTTGTGAAAATGTGACATTTTTTTACAAACGAATACTTACATTTAGTTAATTCGCTCTTTCTTGTAACAGAGAAACCCACGAAAACAAAACAAAGCCCCCTTACACTGGCGGAGCTTACTTTCCCTTTCATCCAACACAACAGAGGAGGACAGCGGACAACACTGAAAGCACTGCTCTAATCAACTTTTCAGAAGACACCACAATAACACGAAAATTCGATAAGCAAAAGTTTATTACTTTTTAACTGTAAATTTAATTTACAAAATGGATATTCATTTTTTTTATGTTATTTATTGGCCGGTTAGGATTCAGTCCAAACGTTTCGTAAGACGATAGTAAATAGCGTCCGTGAGTGGACGCCGAAGACGCGTCGTCCGCGAACCCGCGCGACTCAACACTAAACTTCGGGTGAACGGAACCGACTACAGGAGTGAACTTTAGTGCATACGCCGGCTGTGTGCGTGCGTGCGTGCGTCTACTGTACAGGGTTCTAAATATGTGCGTACGGTGCTTTGTGGGTTATTGTCGACACAATGAAGTGCGTACAATTTCGTTTGATTAAAATTTCTTTTGCTTTAGCCGTAGTCTTTGTTTAGAGCATAGAGGTTTCTATAAAGTCTTTGTTGAAGGGGAAACTTATTAGTCGGTAATATAAGTTCGAAAATACAATTAACGGCTATTGAAATCTCATGTAAACAAAGGGTCTGTAGTAAATGGGCTCTATATATTTCATTGGAATGAAGAGCATCCTTTCTGTTCAACGCATTAGTTTAAAAGACTCATTTTTATTATAGAAGGGAAGTGGATGTAAACAAAGTCGGACTCAAGGCTAGTTCGTTTGTAAAAAGGAATATGTATAATACTCGATCGAGAATTCCCTAGTGCACTGTCTAGACTTCCAGTATCAAGTTGAGCTTTGAGTTTAACTCGGCGTATTTTCGTAATTTAGTTGCAAGTTAGCATGTGCTTGAGGCAATGGATTACTTATCTGTTGAAACCTTAGCTTCTTAAAAAAAAATGGTAGGATATACATGCATACTTTTCTATTTTTTTTTAACGTAAGAGTTTAATTAATGAGTAAATGATCAAGTGCAAATACCCTTCAAGTTTCCTCGGGAAATAACTGTTTCGTTATCGAAGACGGATGTGGTTGCATCTAGTATTCAAGTATAGCTTACCGTCAGGTGAACTGTAACATATTTTCCATGGATCTTAATCTTTAAAAACCATTGTGGTTTTATTTTAATCTGATACAAAGCAATTTAGCAATGTGTTATTAATAAAAAAACTTACTGAAAAATTAGAATAAAAAAACTATTACTTAAATATTAAAAACAAAAGTAGTATTTATGACAGGATACCGATTACTTACCCTAAGGTGTTTCCGATACTATTTTATTCATTCATTCATTTTTATTCATTCTATATTGCATTGAAAACTAATTTATTTTGTTAACGCAAATAGAGACAGATGAAATGTTACTAACTCTGAGCACCGTGTAAAGATAACAAGGTCGTGATGGCTAATTATTTTTTTAACTCATTAGTATCGTACGTGGAAAGTGCATAAACAGTCAACCAAATGATTCTACATCACGTACTCGTTTAATCATTTTTGCATAATTTTCCAATTTCAATTTTGTCGAGCGTAAGCAATATTTGAGAGTTGCGCTCGTAAACAGCTACGTGTATTCTTTTCATATCTGACGTGGGCAGTAAAGAGACAACTCTATCGAAATGTGGCAATTTATAAAAGTATAAAAAAATTACTCCTCATTCGTATTTTGCAAGATTTGTATTGTGAGCCAATTCATATTCAGATATGCATGAATACAACAGTCCAGTACGTATGCAGTTATACTGCTATTAACTCAGCTTCAGCTTTGCAAACAATAAACAAATCGATTAATATGTCGTTGTTTTATTGGATCCTATTTGAATAAATCCCGGTATCCGTTCGTTTATAGTTGATAAAAATAAAACATTAAGCGATACATGCCACAGAGATGTTTGGAGTGAGGTATTTCTTGCAATAACTAAGGATCGTATTTATAACTTGTGGATCGAATGCGGCAGCTTACAATTTGTTGCTGCGTTTGGTTATACGGGTAAACGCGGATCTAACAATAATATCTCATTGATATGTTTATAAATGGTAAAGTCTCCTAAATGGGATGCTAATAAATTGCCGCATGCACTTTGAGGAGCAATTAAACGAGATTCCTAGAACTGAATTAAGTGATAATTGTAAAAGGAAGTAGTAAAAAACGTTAATGTATATTGATATACGTATGTTGATATGTATACATTTATAGAATACTTTCTTTACTGTTTTATCACTAAATTAGTTAAATTGATGGCATAGCAATACGGTTGTAAAAAAGTAGCTAGGTGTGACTCGATAAGTCAAAGTTAAAAACAATAACACGGAGAAGTGTACATTAGTTAGGGTGGAATTGAGAGAGGGATGGTTCTTGCGATGAGGTGGTTTAGGCCTAAAAGGTTCAAAGGATAGAAGGTTCAAAAGATAGATAGGTTCAAGCTTAAACGCTTTTGCTATAGGCTTGTGGATATAGGAAGTGACAATAGTAGAATCAGCACCGGGATTTGAACCCACGACATCCGTAGTCCGTTCCCATCAGGTTATTGGAATCTAACCATACAAAATAGAAATCCTTAATCTTTACGCACTTTTCAAGGCTTCAAGAGCTATTCTTGATCATCATCGGGCGTTCTATATAGGTCTGTCTTATGCTTGTGTAAGTAAAGATCCCTTGCCGTCTTCATCTAGTGGTCTCCAGCAGCCTTGGAGCATTACCAGACCGACTACCTGGTAACGTGTTCCATATTATGGAAGAGTTACTTACGCGCCATCTACTTACATGCATCATTCAAGAACAGCTAGAGAGCTTCACAAGCTTGTAATCATTAAAATATAACACTTTTTTACTTTTATATTTAAAATCGTAAAAATTATTAAAGGCATTTGCAATTTCTCAGTATTTAAACCGCAACTCACTTGTCGTGATCGACTTTCTACTACAACTTTAATATAAACGAGATAAAGTAAATGAGATAGGTTCACTTGAGGAAATGTAAATTTATGAGCAAACATAGAAATAACTGCAGTCACAGATACACGTTCAAAAAGTCACTCACCACATGGAGGTAAGCATTTGCGGATTGATTGATTTAAACATATCGGATATTTTTTGCTCCTTTGCGCCTACTATATTAGATTTCTGTAATTTATCAATCTTTTCAAGTGTTTGATATGTATGTTTAATTATTTAAACATTCAAAAATTTTAATTATTTAAATAAACAAATAATAAATAAACATCAAAAAATTAATTATAATTTGAAACCTAAAAATACACGCTATAATAGTTTCTAAAAATTCAAAATAACTGTGGAATAATTATTAATAAATTAAATAGATTTAAAGTGTTAAAACACAGGGTGCTTGATGTCAATTAATGTTAATATTTTAGTGACAGATATCGATCGAGTACTTATGAGTCGTTATAAAATTACTGCAAAAGCGACTTTTAGTTTTTTCAACTATTACTCATTTTCCTTTTTTCAATTCGGTTAATTTGCTATCCTAGTGTGGTGACCAGCATAAATGGACAATTTGTGAAATTATTGTAGTGTCGTCGTGAAACAGGCGAAGCTAATAAAAGCGTGTTAATAAAAGAACTTGAAGCGGCAAAACCCTAATGATTTTCGGTATAGACTATAAAACATAAGGTCTCAAGTTTGATGTCGCTACTCCACTATTGCCGTGAATCTCGACTAGAGCTTTATTTTTCTTGTAATTAATAAAAAATGACAGTAAAATTTTTGTAAAAAATCGACAACCAACCTAGGATCGTGTTGGTATCTACAATCTATTTGACTAGTAAACCTGTTTTTAAGTTAAACGACTGATATCATACCTTTAAACTAGAACCAGTTATTTCGTGGGCTACTTGTAATCGTGTTTCCACTACTAATCCATCGTAGGTACGAGGGATAATAAACGTTTCTAGAATTGTTTTTAAATGTAGTTTATTAATGAATTCGATAACAATTATTCTTGAATTCATTATTGATGTATAGCCAAGCCACTGTGATATTGCAATATTTAGATTTTCATGTGGTGAAATATGATCAATGGGCAAAATGAATGAAAAATCAGGGAGGCATATAGACTAGCTCTAAATATGTAGTACCACAATCTCGCGTCTACACAATATCAAAAGGACATCAAGGACACGAGCGTGATGTAGAACTACTGCACTCCTTCTGTTGATTGAAGTACTGTGTCGTCATCTCCTCCTAATCTTTTAAACCTGGCTTTATAATTACTTTCCTTCTCTTTTCAGCACAAAGACAATCAAGTATCTTTGACTGTACTGATTATCGTGTAGCAGTGATCACAAGTGATCTGTTGTAAAATTGAAGTCATGCAGTTGTAAACATTGAAGTCATGAAGTTCTAGAAATTGAAGTCATGAAGTTAAGTTCGTAGTAACGCCCATCCATGGACAGGTGGATTTTGTACTTAAAATGAAATATATGAAATATGAATTATTTCGTACTTAAATATTTTCTACTTAAAATTCTTTTTTTTTTTTCAACATCGTCGTCTTTTCTCATAGACGTTTTTCTCATTTGAACAAATAATGAAATATATACCTTTACGAAAGAAATACACAATGAAAAAATGCTCTTACCCTGATAATAACAAGAATAACTGAATGGTCTTCTCTTATACCGAGGACAAATTTATTTAAGTCAATCAGTTTATATTATAACCTGATTTAAGCCATAGATTTCCACCGTTATTGTGGATAAGGCTCTCGCTCCTAAATCAGGTAATATGTCAGGATAAATAACTAACGAAGAATAAGGTCATGATTGATATCATTACAATACATCGCTTGATTAACATTACCACAGTAAAGTGTGGTCAATTTTTATATCGATATTTCAAGCTCCTCCTCCTCAGCCTATGATCGTTCACTCCTGGACATAGGCCTCCCCCATTGATCGTATCATTGGGGGGAAAATGATATATAAACGATATTTTAAACCCCACTTTAACAAAATTGAGGTAACCCATTTATATTTATTATTTCTATCAAATCATTCATTACTGGTAATTGATTGGTAATGATTCACTGATTTCCGTCAATTTTTTTTTTAATTTTTTTTTTATTGAGTGTAACTAAATAAATCAACTTTATATTGTCTTTTTGTGCAGCGACATCATGACTAAAACCTTTTTAGTGAGTCACTTCGATATACTAGTATAAAAAGTGGTATGCGAAAATAAGCAACGGACTTGACCTAGAACATTTTATTTGAGAGTTAACCGCTATTCATACGTATAGCATAATTTGTCTGGGTCTTCCTTCTATGCATGTGTCCAATTATCAATAACTTTCGCCAAATAGCACTTAGCGACGACAGCATTCCCTTATAAAGGAGGTCAACGCACATTGTTATCATAGTGCAAAAACAACGTCTGCAATCATTTTAGATACTTTGAACAGAGAATTATATTTTAAAGTAGTGACAATATAAATATAATTTACGAGCTATTCGATTGCGATAATAATAAATAAATAAGCACTTACGCCCATAAGTTAGCAGAGATTAAGATGTCTTTTTCGCTTCTTATAAAGTAATTTAACTACAACTAATGCAATAATAATGCAAATATAGCCTCAATTAAACCTGGAGGTTTAAAACCAATTACAGTTTAGTAGTTTTAGAAACTACGCATTAATCAAATAATTAATTTTCCCTTTCGTTTTAATATTCTTTAAAGATCTAGCACAAAACCTAATACGATGCGACAGCGTTTTGTATAGAAAACAGTGTGCATTTGCCGAGGAAATAATCCGATATGGTCGCATACGTGTCGGAACGCCTTTATTGCGAACCATACACATACATTTTAATACTTGCACTTTTCGTACATACACTGTTACAAAAAAGGTATATACCATATAGTTTTATAAAAGCATTTATCATTCGATTAAAAAGATAAACCTCTATATTTATGCTCTCAAGTAAAGATAACCTTCATTAATAACTACGAAACGTTAATCTTGATAAATATTAAAAGTACATTATATCAATAAATATTAAGAATGTAGTCACTTTTAAAATGGATTTGTAAATGATTAATTACGCAATTATTTAAAGGAACTTGCTTATAGAGAAAGGAATATGAATAAACATCGATAGCAATGTTATTTATGATAACTTTACAGTAAAAAGATTTATTCGATTTTTAAATTTATTGCCATCGAGGAAAGAAAAATGTTAAGATAATAAGAAATCGATTAATAGTAGTTCCGAAGAGTACTTACAAAATCTTTTAAGCCGTATGCAAGTCCGATGTAACTAACAAAGTCTCAATAAACAGGAATATGAATCGTTGTCAATTTTTCATAGCAGTATTATTTTTAAAATGTAACATGGAAGAGCCTATCGCCTTACATGATGTAGGGACCAAATTCGAAAAGAAACATTGTTGTAGACTAACCTCGAAAGATAGAAATATAACCTCTAAAATCAAAGTCAATATCCAAAAGTAGACTGATATGTACATGCTAAATATGATGGTGATTACATGTGGTAATCGGATAGGTATTCGATATATTTTCTAAGTGAGGAACAATGACGACCATCTCTGAGAAATACGACCAATTCGTAAAAATAAATAAGTTTTATTAGGTGCATTTTTTTATAACAAGAGCTACAATTGAAAAAAAAACAATGTATTCTTGATTCTTCTGATTGTATTAAATGTTAGATATAAATCCTTCGCTGAGAAACAAACCAAATGTGTCTCAGCACTGAATTGGTTTGCTAGGCCGGCTACTGCGGGTAGTGCGATGTAATTCATAAATCTTCGTTATATATTCACGTGGCTTCGCTTCGCTTCTTGTACCTGGTTTCTGAGTCACGGGTCTTATCTAACTGGGAATCGAATCCGAAGGTATTGCTTATGCAAGACGTAAATGTTCGTTTTCAGGCCAGCGTCTGTTGTATTCATAGTAATACTATGTATTGGATACTGCACCAGAATAAATGTCGTATCTTTTTGCTTTAAAATATTTCCGTTGAATAGTTTCACAATGCTATCATTAGACGCAGGCGTCCTATAGTATATATAGTATTTAAATTTTTTCATCGTTTTTAACCGACTTCAAAGAAGAAGGAGGATCTCATTAGCTTGTATTTCTTATGTTTGTTACCTCAGAAATTCGACGTTCATACACCGATTTTTTTATTGTTGGAAAGGACACATTCGCAAGAGGACGACCCTTCTTTACACCATTTAAATTTGAATGGCATTGTAGAGATATTGATAGATTTAAGGTCAAAGGATTTAAGGTTTGCGAACAAAGTGGCATTTAATGGATTTCTAACGAGACGTACCACGCCCATAAATGACATAAAATATTTAGAAAGTAAATTGTTTAAAATTTTAATTCGGTTTTGTTTTTGGCTATAAATTAGGCTGTTTGGCTGTTTGGCTCTATACTAAATATCATTCATGCCGAAGAAAAAACAGGAGTTATTGTGTTCATTTTGAAACCACTGAAATGAAGAAGAATTAATGTAAAAAACTAATTTCCGAGGTCAATGAGAATGGGAGAGACTTTTTCATTAATACAAACACTTACAAATACTTGGATATTTCTGTGCGATAATGTTGTCGGATAAAAATTGATTTCGCAAGTGATCGTATTCGATCAAGTGGTATTACCATCATAAATACCGTTTGGGATATATGACGTCACAGCTTATGTACACACATATCAATGCCTAATGAAAATGCATTAATTAAATGAAACTGTTGAATGAACTACGTACGCGTGATTAATGGTGCCATATCTAGAACGTTATGCGATATTATTTGAGCCGAAATCGTGGCCTAAGTTCCGTTCTCATTCAATTCATGATGGTCGTACCGTATTGTTTATCGTTTCGTGACGTATTTTTTTGTCTGAACGCTCTTTCGAACAACAATAACTTTTCCTGTTCACATCCATACCCTATGATATTTTAATATCTCAATGATGAAGAAAATATTGTTATATTAACACATATTAAGATAAAATGTTATACGAACCTTCACAAAATTTAATTTAAACCAACAGTTACTGCGTACTAGCTAGTTTTTGTTGTTAAACCAGAAAGATATTCCCTTGAGTTATCC
>DWLR01006201.1:0-10263 GCA_018246295.1 Papilio alexanor hazarajatica
GTTTGTACTCATAATAACTTTTCCTTCTACTGTGTCAAATATTTTTTGAAGATTTTTCGTCATTTAAAGTAAAAAAATAATTAAAGAAATTAGGCTAGTCTCTAGTCGCTAACTTGGGGCTATATGTTTCACGGTGTACACCAGACATGAAGAACCATACCCGTAAAATATTTGTTTTTCAGTCATCCGTAATTTCACGGATTTTTATCGCGTTTAATTAATATTTATAATCGACTTTTTTTAAATAGCCTCACGAATCATTCTTGATAGGAAACGGTGTTCCTTCGCGAGGATTTGTGTTTTATCAAATCTCAAACAATGGTAGGAGTTATGTAAAACGCACATCAACATCTCAGACTTTCTGGAGCGTCGGTATTTCAAGTCAGCTGTATTCTTTTACCCGGGTTTTATGGGTCTTTTTGTTTGTACTAAGTAACCCGGGTAACCTGGGACACGTCGGGAATTAAAACATTATTTGAGCGATTTTGATTCATTCGTTTTAGATTTAATTAATTAAGAAAGTAGATTCTTTTAATGTAATTTTTTTTCGTAAATAAAAGAAATCGTTCTGTGAATCGAAGATCTTTGTAACAACAGTCAGGTATTCTAACCATAAAGCTAAGGAGATATTGAACTTTCACTATATAAGGGTAAATAAATTTAACTAGTAGACGTAATGGCTGTCCGTACTTCAGCAACTTGTAAACTACCTCGATTAAGAAACTTGCAAAGAATGTTAATTTACTTCCCATGTTCTTTTTAATTTTAAATTCGCTTTCAGTTTAAATAATTGTTACTAAAGTAGAAAAAGCTTTCATCGTCCTTTATTTGCAATTTCAAAAGACTTAAATCGCACCCTAATTTCGATATTACCACATGACTGGAAGCTTTTTTATACAAGAAGATGGCATGCGAGCAAACGGTCACTAAATTGACCGCTATCCATAGACATCTACAACAAGCATTTGCGAATTGAAGATGTGTTACTTACCCTTAACAGACAGAGACATAAAATGGATATTTCTCTTCTCTTCTCCTATCCATCCTCTTTAATCCCCGTCGAATCCATTTTCGCTTCCCACCCTTTTCTAATAAAAAGGGTAAGAGGATTAGGCCTCCGGCACCTCACTCATCGGCGTGGCATTCGTGCAACAGATATTATTGTTGCGGACTCTACCATTGACAGCTTAGAGCAGCTCGAGTCTCATCAAAAATCGGTCCAAAAAACGATTTGTCTCTATCACTAATAATCTCTGATCATTCCTTGGTATATAATACAGACAAGAGAGTTCGTGTCTAATAGGGATAATAATTTGGTAAGAAGTCATCAACGAAAATTCCTTCCTTCTCGATCGGCCGAACCTTAATTAAAGAAGACGAGAGCGTACTTCTTCTGGCCGGCAACGTTAATTTAATATTAGTTAATTTTTAATATTAATATTCTAGGACATTATTCACACATGGTCATCTGATCACAAACTAAGCAGAGCTTATACTATGGAAACCAGATAATTGATATACTACATATATTAATACTATTCTTTTTGTAAATACATACATATATAGATAATTACACCCAGATACAAGACTAACAGACATGTTCATGGACACAAATGTTTGTCCTAGGTGGGAATCGAATCCACAAAGTGCGGCGTGAAAGGCAAGTATCTTATCACTGCGCCAAACGGTCGGTCGAATCTATCGTTCTGCATGTATCAGCTGCAGTTGCTCTGATGTTGCGGATTTTCATGGGCGTCGGTGATCATTTTACGTTAGGCGAATCGCTACTCGTTTTCCCACTTATTCTATAAACACAACCCTTGTATTTAATTTGACGTCAAAGGGAATTCGAGAACGTTTATAAGTAACCAGATTTTTTTATAATATTTCATGTTAAATTCGATGCATGCGAGTAACGTATCGCCGTAAATTGGCAGGCGCTGCGCCGCCGACTCGGCTCGAGTTTCGCCACCTCGTTACTGAAAATGTTGACGTTAATTTTTTACATGAAATAATTGAGAAACATTTTGAAAATGCTGCAGTATTACGAGTATATGGAGCCTTTATTAACTTACTAAAATGTATAAAGTAACTAATAAACACTTTAGTCCATGAAAATGTTTTTTTTTTTTGTGCGTCAATCACGTAAAAACTACTGGACGGATTGGTATGAGAGTATAACTTGTAAATAGACTTCTTTTTCTGAATATTTCGTAGATGGTGGCTATTAATATTTTGAATTCTGTTGATTCTTTCTTTCCTTTTCTTAGGGATAAGAAAGTATATAAAAGCTTCAGCTACAATATCTGTTGTTAAGGTAATGTTGTTATAAAAATAACGACCTTCGACAAACGTTATCTATTATTGAAATTATTTTAAGCGATATCAAATTACATTAATTTTAGTAAATAAGAATCGTTTCTTATTTTGTTATCTGCATAATACAAACAACAGCTAGCAATAACAAGAATGAAAGATACCAGATGAAATATAATGTACAATAAGAGATGCAAATGCTTTGTCAGCCTGTACGAGAGGGTGGTTAAAATTAAGAAGAAGTAGATGATGAGATGGGAAAGAGGGC
Source organism: Papilio alexanor hazarajatica (assembly GCA_018246295.1). Taxonomy (NCBI): domain Eukaryota; kingdom Metazoa; phylum Arthropoda; class Insecta; order Lepidoptera; family Papilionidae; genus Papilio; species Papilio alexanor. The sequence continues at coordinate 2,585 of DWLR01006201.1, forward strand.
AACGGCAATAAAAGTGTATCGGACATTTCATTCATCGACAAAACACAGAAGACTTTTTCTTTACGTCGGTATTTTGTGATTTTCATACTTTCGAAGTTCTTGTAGCAGACTCCTAAAGGCGTCGTCTGAACTGAAAGAAGAAAGGCTACAGAAAAGAAGCTCAAACTTTGCTCTTCAGTAATTCCTTTCTCAGTCGTGTGGAGGAACACCCACAAAAATATTCAACAAAAAACAAAGGATTATATGATTTTAATTAGATGTTTTGAAAAATTAATTATGCATTTAAATACCATTTTAGAAACAATAAATGATTAAGTTATTTCAATTGCTTTCATTTACTTCATGTTATTTAATCAGTTGATTAATTAGAGTCGATACCCAACATGTGCACTCGAAGAAGCCTGAGGCAGCTCTCTGTTAGAAATCTAATCAAACTTGACCCTTCGTATCTACGCACACATTAACAAGTTCTCAATTGCAATGTGTGATAGTATTTGATTATGTGTAGTCATATTTTTCGTAGAATGAATGAATATTGAATAACAAAAATCTATAATATTATCTAATCATATCATCGCGATTGCGTGTTATGTAATTGTTCTTTTTATTTTATTATAATTATAGATATATAAAAAATTAAATAATATCACTTTTACCCATTACAACTAAATTTACAGTGGTAGAGTGGTTGAGTCCGCAACATCTGTTGCACGAATGGCCCGCTCGACCGGTGAAATACCACGAACTCACAGAAGACAGGCGTGAAGTAGAAGTTTTCTGTGTTTCGTTTGATGAGTGTGGTGCCGGTGCCCTAATTTTAGTCCTCTTCCTTTTCACACCTTTTTCTAGTAAGGAAAGATTGAGAAGGGAAAGAGGATTTGACGGGGAGGGGGATGGATAGAATGAAATTAAAATTTTTCTGTATATCCTCTCCTCTGTCTATTAAAGGTAGGCAACGCATCTGCAAGTCGCAAATGCTTGTTGCAGATGATTATGGGTAGCGGTCACTTAGGTGACCGCTTGCTCGATTGCCACTTTTGTTATAAAAAAAAAATTAAACTTGTGCTAGGACTTGGTTCACGACAATAGACAAATGGCGGTTTCGAACGCATGACACTCAGCTTTCGCAGTCCGTGCCCAACCATTAGGCTATTGGCGCTTCGCTCCAAACGATGGTTTTAGTTTTAATTAAAAAATATCTTGAGAACGTTTCTTCTATTTTATACTGTGTCGCAACAATTTACTAATCAAGAATTATTTGCATTGAACAATTTAAATTTAAGTCGATATATCTTTTTATCTAAGTGGCCGATTGTTGACGCGTTTGGCATGGTTTTTGTTTAGTCCGCACGCCTTATTGATTTACTGTTTGTGTCGGGGTCAGAATTAATGACCACATCGATTGACATACGAAATAATTTATGTACAAACTTATTTTTAAACAGCTAACAACAACATTTTTTTTAAATAATTTTAATATTTTTTGATCGGGGCCAACAACAAGAATTTTTTCCGCGGTACCTATGTACTTATTATATGTTTGTATGTATATATATGTCAATGTATGTCCGTTTCATTGTGACCTCCGGGAGCCTAAAGGGCTGAAGCGATTTTGAAGACTGAGATGTCATTTGATTCATAAACTTCCGCGGAGTGTCGAGCGGGTAGTCAGAGGGGCTTCTTGATTTTTTAAATTAGGTACTCGTTGTTCTTGCGTAAATTTGAGGAAAGCTTTTTTTGCGTTAATATTATTAAAACTTTATATCAACACATACGAAATACACATAACGCAAAGCAGTAGATATGTATAAATACTAAACATTGCTAGGCGCAGAAAACATATTTTCAATTAGTTGCTTAGAAAATGAGATTTTGTCCGAACTTAGTTTAACACTGTATTTTAAGAACGATTGATGTCTATGATCGTATCGTCGATCTTTTTTGCTATGGCTAATAATAAAATTGTTAATGTTATTGTTTGGTACTTACATATGTTAGGCCTTGTTCGAAGGGAACCATACATTTTACAGCTAGTTTTAGAGAGTGCCTTATTCGTCAATTGAAAGATGTATAGGTGATTTATATTTAACTTGGCATTGAAACACCATTATTCCAGTAAATTTACCCTCGGGTCTGAATGATTGGTAGACTTAATTAGATCGACAGAGATTGGTAGAGCGCCCGAGCTGCGCTGTCGAGAAATTGATCGCTTTAAAACTGTATCCGTTACCGACATGTGAGGTGAACATTTCAACGTATATAATGAATCTACCAAATTGTGTATTTATTTTTTCTTCAATACACGATAAAGCAGAAAGGGTTCACTCAGAATATTAATTGTTAGCAATTCTATAGCGCTCGTGTATATATAGGTAGACAAATAAAAAATGTAGACTTACTCTCTGATAGAAGAGATTTTTATTGGTGAAAGAATTATTAGAATCGATATAGTAGTTTATGAGTTTATCCGTAACAAAAATCAAGTAAAATCTTTCTCGTCAAAATATTAATATATAAACATAAGAACAAGCCGCCTTAGCACAGCGCATACCCTAAAATTACAACAAAAGAATTGTAGCCGCAGCCCTAATCAAATCTTAGGAGCGATTAGTCATTATTTCTACGTTTTATAGACAATCATACACTTTTCATATTTTGTTTCTGATTTTTCGTTAAAGTAAATTAATAAAACAAGCCCTTAATATGCGAGTTCGTCGTGTAAGTAAATGTAGAAATGAGTTCGCTTCAATCATTTCAATTAATACAAACTAGGGTTGGGTCGCACTCGCTAATGTAAGCTGGGAGTTTTGAAGAGACACTCGCTCGGTAATCTGATTTAACTTGACTTGCCTATCGCTTCACTCGTCGATTCACAAACTTTGAAGAGCGGTTCGCGTTGATTACACTTTGATTAAATGTTAGATGTGGTCTTCGAATGATTATATACTAAGCTAAGATCGAGGAATTAATCCCTTATCTATATTTATACCAATCCTAAAAAAGACTGATAAGCTTAGGAGATTCTATAAGCAAGATCTTCAAAGTTCTACTCCATTAATGCGTTATGCGTATTTATGTATGCTATATGTTTCTCCAGGAAGGTTGGCGTCAGGCAGGTGGCTGGTCGTAAAAATTATAGCCAAAACTAGTTAGTATGGACTACAGTAGAGTCCAGGATATATGGAACACTAGTACAAATTGTGTCGCCCCGTAGGAAAAGGGCAGGGAGATGTGTTTATTGGTTCTGGTGACATTAAGTTTTAGAATAACATGATAAATAGCCATTAGTTCAATTAAAATATTATGACAAGTAAGTTACAAGTAGGTTCCGAAATTACGACACATTTAATACTTTATTATAAAAGCCTTTTCGGCGGTTTATCGTTCACTCCATCGTATTAAGCAATTTTCCAGTTGAACGGTGATTGGTTATGCTGAGATGTTTGATGGCTAAATTACGACACTCTAGCGTTTTCCCATTAACTGTAAAAGTTTGATGTTTTTGATAAGACTCACATTATTATTTTACGTGTCAAAAATATTCAGTATGTCTATAAAATTGTACATGTCTTTTGGGCATTGAAAAGAAGGCATCTCTATCTGTTCAAAGTTAATACAAAAATATCTATGTAATCAATTAAATAATTTGAATGCTATTAGTGTGCAATGTTTGCGTCTATGGTTTCTTGTTAAATATTGACAATAGACGGCGTTATTGCCTTTCCTAATTTCTTGAATTACGATATTGAAAACTGTTCATCTACTATTAAAATAAGATATTTTTTTGTTAAGGAACATCCAATCCGATAATAATATAGCAATGGCCCGAGCCGAGGCTCCCGAAGGAGCCCTCGAGCTTAGTTACTGCTAAGAGGTTTAGGCTAAGCGCCCTCTGCGCTGGGCCACCTCAAACCCGGTGAAACTGTAAACGTCTCCTCCAGGCAGACAGTGACATGTCCGTCACAAAAAAAGTTAAGGAACAAATTAACACACATTCTTATTTTTTAAAATTGACAATATTAATGCTTATTTTAGTTACTTGTTTTGTTACTTTTGATTTGATTGTCTCAAGCTCAAGTAGATTATGTGGTTATTATAATTGTCCTTTATTATATTTATGAATATATCATTGTTTTTATTGGAAACTTTTTAATTGGTGTAATGAAAACTTGATAATTAGTGTATCGGTGTTCTGAAAAAACTAAGCCTGGTCGGTTGTCGTTACAAAATCGATTTTATACAAAGTTATCGTGTCCAATTATAAACTTGCGACCGCTGCGGTCGCGTTTAACTTAGTTTTTAGTTTGAAACAAGATTTTGTATTATATGTTTAAAAAAATAATATTGGCCCGATCAGTTCGAAGTTTCTAATTTATATTTTGGTTAGTAAGTTGTTTGCTTTTGGCTCGAGTTTGGTTTTGTCTAGTTAGTTTATCAAATGTACACTACATGTATTAATTATTATGAGATTGTAGCGCCGCTCCTGAAAAGTATAAAAACCATAAAACAAAATCATATTAAAACATTAATAAATATTGATATAGCAATAACACTTACCGCCTTCTGCGAGTGGAGCGTCGCCTTTGTTCGGCGCGCGCGCAGCGACATCGCCACCGCCCGGCAACCGTCGGACCTCGACCCTCCTCCTCGAACTCTCGAACCTCGGTCGGCGACGCGAACGTACACAACATCGACACTAACAACTTAATACATACGTGCGCGCTAATGTTATATGCTGGGAACTCTATCTTAACTGCTAAATTCTATTGTTACATCTCTTTATCTATTACATTTATTCTGACTACTGTAGTGCCATTTAATTTTTGTGTTTATGAACAATTAATTAATTATTGAGGTACATTTCACCCATAAGCTGGTGGCACCCGCTATAAGATGGTGATTTGGGAATAATAAAAAGATATTGCCTCGATATTCCTTTTTGATCTTCTTTTTCTTTAATTTGGGAAGAAAAGGTTTACACTGCATATGGGTTGCCAATGGATTTGTAACTTATTGTTGTATCGACGCACCTTTTGGAGGAGTGGGGATGCTTGCTCGTCGCAAGGACGGAGTTGCCTCGGAGGGTGGAGTAGGCGGGTCGCGGATCTGTGCGGGAGTGTTCCCGTAGAAGAGATGGGATATACTAGGTAAACCACGTACTTAGTATTTAAGTATGAGTGTTTGTAAATACGCGTTCCAAATTCTAGTTCCTGGAAGTATTTAGGAGTATTGATTTGAATTGCAGCGGACGAGTAAAAAAAATCAATTACAAATTATATATATATAAAATCGTTAAGATATACATATTCCTTTACATATATATTACACACATGTTTTACATATATTTATTTTCAGGCATATACGACTACTTACGAAATTAAAACACTATCCACAGTCAATTTTCAATTATTTTAGACGACCACAATATATTTTTTTTATTATTGTACATATAATTTGAAAACGCATGTACAGTCGAGTTCCTTGGCGGTATTCCACTTTAAAAGAGAATTGTTTGAATGTTTCGTATGCCTTGAGACGTTGACGCAGAAACGATAACAAATAGGATGCCACCTTTAAATGTTTTAGGACGGAAAAAGGTCGGTCAATGTTGTAACAACAGAGTATTCGCAAATAATGAATGTAAAACTTAAAATAACAATAGTCAGGGGTACAGTGCAGGTACGCCACAGATTTTACTTTATTTTGCAAAACATCGATAGCACTCTAATTGGATATTTGTAAGAAGGAGGTGGAGTTTAGCTTGTACAAGGAACAGGGCAATTTTTCTGTAAGTGGAATACCGCCAAGAAACACGACTGTACCATGTATATTATAAATCGTTGCAAACTAGTCGCAGTTTAACGAAGTGCAAAACCTGTATTAAATACAAAACCTTGATTCACACAAAAATACGATACATTATCTTATCTTTTATCGTTTACGATCGATTTGGTATGGTCGGTCGAGCATCTTTGCACTCACCACGCGGTTGTTGAATCACGTTCTCACTTATTATTATTAAACGTCAAAATAAATTATTTTTAAAATAACCGATCGTAATTCTTAAGCCGATTTTTGTTCGGTGCTGGCATTCATCTCACTCACACATAAATATGTCTGTCTCGCTCACCTCTTGCTCGACTACGACAAGTTGAATATGATTCGATCCAATCGATCTTAACGTCTGAAAAATAAAATCGGTTTTCGATTCACATACTTGTCCGTCGAATGATATGAAAGCGTAAAAAACACAAATTCTACAAAACCACAAACAAATATAAAACCATTTGTTTAAATGGATGATCTTAATTTCTAACCGTAATAAAATAAGGAAAAACTTATGTTTTACAAATTACATACATTAATACAAATTTTACAAAAGCAAAAACAAATACATTTTTTAAGTGGACGATCTTAATTTCTAACCGTGATCAAATAAAAAACCATAAAATGTGAGAAATAGTCAGTTGTCGATTGGCACACTTCTTCTTCTTACGAACAGGAGTCTTACAAAATACGTATAACGTACGAAATACTTTATGAGTACAAAATAAGTATAACGTACGAAATAATTTATGAGTACAAAATAAGTATAACGTACGAAATACTTTAAGAGTACAAAATACATATAACGTACGAAATACTTTAAGAGTACAAAATACGTATAACGTACGAAATACTTTAAGAGTCTAAAATACTTATAGAGTATGAAATACTTTTAAAATATTATGTACTTCTAAATACTCGATACTCGTTCGTTTGGTGAGTACTCCGTCTTACGCATACAACGGATATTTTGCAATATGACATATATTCTTATGTGTACATACTTACACTTCTATAATACAAAAAAAAACTTTTACAATATAAAATATTTTCAGAATAGAAAACATTTTACGAATTCGAAATGATTGTGGAAAATTAAATACTTCTAAATACTCGATACTCGTTCCTTCGGTCCCATGATACTCTATACTTAGAAGTATCGAGTGAAACCTAGTATCAAAACCTGTTCCAGTATATACGTCCCACCTCTATCTCGTAGTAGCGCCGACATGCGCGGAAGTAACACTCGGTGCGAGTCCGACATAATCCGCTCCTACCCCTGCGATGGCAGATATGCGTAGGCTATTTTTCACATCAAAAAAGGTACTCACAATCAGACAAAGAAATAAGTAAGTCGTTAAAAGTGGCGCCTTCATTTATTAAAAAAAATATAATTAACTTATTTTTATTTTTTGCTGTCTTCGCTTTTTATCTATACAGTATAAGTATAGGAAATTGCTTTGCTTTTTCAAGACAGACAGAGATAGAAATTCCTATTTGTTTTTATCCAAGCGCGTAGTTTATTCATACATGGTGTAATTAATTTTCATGTAAAAATGTTGAAGAGATTTTTTGCGATTTACGTTTTACTATAAACGAAGTTAATACAAAAAGAAAAAAGTATAAGAATAAACTAGATTCGTAGTAAAAAAGAAAGTAATTAGTCGCGGCTGTTACTTGACGGTTGTTAGGACTGAACTATAAAAAGTATTAGCAGACGGGTAACATAATGTATCTTTTGTCATAGCTTTTAGATACATATATAACCAAAACTATTGGAAACATTTATTATATTATTTACAATGGTAGTAGAAATAAGGGAGAAGGAAATGTCAATGTCTATTTCTTCTTTT
>DWLR01006202.1:0-10262 GCA_018246295.1 Papilio alexanor hazarajatica
TAAAATAAATTTAGATGAATAATTTGTATTTTTTGTTTTATTGACAAATTCCCGATATTTAGTACACAGAATGTACAGTTTTATATTTGAATAATGTGTACTTGTCGTACTGTATATTAAGTATGTACTTATAATCTGAGGGGCGAGGGCCTGGCGATCCATCACAAAGGGTCACCACCCTAGTTTGGACACCAGTCTCCAGTGCATTAGATAGAAATTTCCATTACCTGTATTACGTTGTAATTCTTGGAGTGAACAATTTTTTTTTTATTTACAAAACGGCGTTCACAGTACGTTTTCAAAAAATGTTCAACTCTTTTTTCAATAAAACTGAATACACAAACGCTGGGAAAAATGTAAACATTTCTCTATTTTGTAACGATCCGCGTTTATGACCGTACATCAATTAGATTAATAAATTGCTTGTTGTTTTTACTGTGAAGCAATTTGTATCAATTTAAATAAATATATAGCAAAAAGATTGACGTTAGATTTAAAATTAATAGAGCCACAACAGTTGTTGCACAAATGGATCGACTTGAAATGGAAATGTAATGTAATATACCTTACGGAATATCGTCGTGTAACTTTTTGACGACTTTATATTGTGTATAATCTGTGAGTCGCCTGACGATGGCATCGGTCGCATGGTCGGTCCTTTGTTACTTAATTTGTTATAGATATCCATTACAAGTGTTGTAGTTCTGTTACTTATAGGAGACTGTTGCGAGTTAGATATCTGTAATTTCTCTCATTCACTGTGACTTATCCGTATTTCACCAAAAATATGTAGAGTTTAAATATTATTGGACTAGTTTTAATGAGCTTTTTCCGGGAAAATTTACGAATTTGCTCAACAATTATATTCTTTTTCTGTAATTTAGTTTTTTGATACTAGTATAACTTACATTAAATAACACAGTGAAAGCATGTAAGTTTTAAATATATGTTTAAAAGGTCAATGTGCACAGAATGTGTACATAAAACATGCGATGACTAGCCTTGTTGTTGTCAAGCCAAAGTCTGAATATCTTTTGTCCCGGAGATCGCAAAATATTACAAAAGAATTTTTCAGCTGAAATTTACCAAAGTACGCGGCTTAAATTTTTTTTTTTTAGTAACAAGAACTTCGTAATTACAATAAAAATCGGATATTAAAGATGTAATTTTTTCTGCCGATATTATATTATACTGAGAAAATGTTTATCAGTATCTTCCTTAACTGTTTTTGTTTCAATTCCCTGAGCTGGGCGTGACGTTGTATAACTAATTTCGTTTATTGATTTATGCAACCGTTCTTAAATAAGAAAAAATAACGTTATCTAGCAAAAACGTTCTCTATCTGGTGTTCACAACTAAGAATGACTGACTATGACTTGTGGTGGCAAGCTTCGAATTTGTATCGGTACATTTGAATTAAATGGCTTTTTATAAAGTTTCGAAGCAGCTCGTTTAGGCAAGGAAGTTAATATTAGGGAACCTTTACAACTACAAACTTATTAAATGTGTGAAATGCCTACATATACGTCATTAGAAGGGCAGGTGCGGACTTTCACCGACTAAAACCTCACAGTGTTCCTCCCCCACAAGTCGGAGGGACTACAGTTGGAAGTCTATTCCATTTTTCTGCAATCCGTATTTTATCCGTCTCTACTGGGTATCTGCCTGCTAGGATACACTATACTAAGGGATCTAGGCTCATGGGTGACATCATTGCTTTTGTGTGTTTTCTTTTATCTCTCACAGAACCCATCGCATCATACCATCAAATGGACGCTTGTCTGTTTGCCGCTTTGCATCAACAAAATGTAAATATTCTTGGTGCGACGGCTGAAGTATGGATCAATGTTTACGTTCACTCGGCTTAATTAGAACAAACCTCGACCGCCCGATTGTATTGTGGTGTGGGAGATGATTCGTGTGAAACGTTAGTTAGATTAACACGAGTTAAACATTAATCATTAATTATATCCATTAAACTAAGTACTTATATTATAAAAAAGTAGTCGTCCATTTGGAATTCAGTCCGGATCCTAAGCACCGCACGGTTCGGACCGAATTCGTTAGAGTAAGTAAGCTCCTGGGGCGCGTTCTCTTGATCGATAGGATCAATTTCTCGCGCCGAGGCTGGGTCAGCGATGGCGGGCGTCGTCTAATGAAATGAGTAATTTATATCTTCTTACATCGCTCCGCTCAGACTTTGTATTTTGATTTATCTATTTTATAAATCTTCATACCTATTTTGTGAATAATGGTATAGTTGAAACATGGTCTATCAAAGCAAATATCATTCCAATATTATGCTGAAGTTCTAGCAGTAAAGTGTCTTCCCATAATATGTCATTCCAGAAGTCATTCCTTTTTCGACCGTCCTCTATATATTGTACGAGCAATGTAGGGATCTTATACCCTTAAATTATATAGTACGTTGGTTCTTTCGCGGACCACATACTTTCCAATTCGATTCGCATTAAAAGAGTTCTTAAACACGAAAAAAATCTAAGCGAATTTTAATGAGCTTTATACTTACAATAATGTGTTTTATATATATAATATATTAGGTCTACCGGAAAGTTCTGTCCGTTCCGGTTACAATCAGTTTTAACAGTTGACAGTTGTAAAGGTCATGTTAAAGCAAAACCCTTTTTTGACAACATCAGAGATTGTGGATAGGCTTGACTCTGCTCAACTAACCATTTCGGACCATATTCGGAAACTAGGGTTTGTGTAGAATATTCGAGATGGGTGCCACATGAGTTAAGTGAGAAGAATTTGAATGATAGAGTCATCGTATGCACATCTCTGCTTGCCCGCAACAAAATCTAACCCTTCTTGGACCGGACGATAACTGGGGATGAAAAGTGAATTACATATGAAAACGTCATTAAGAAAAGGGCATATTGTGAATCCAAAAAACCTGCACCCTCCACCCCTAAACCGAAATTGAGCCTGAATAAGAGAATGTTGTGTATATGGCGGGACATTCGAGACCCAATACATTTTGGGCTGTTGAAACCAAACGAAAGGCTAACTTCGGAGAAGTACCGTGAGCAATTGGATAAAATAAAAACAGCACACCAAGAAACGTGCCGGCGATGTTCAATAGAAAGAACATCATACAGCTTCACGACAATTTCAGGTCACGTGTTGCTTTGGGGAATCGTCAGAAAATTGCAGAGCTAGGCTTGGAAATACCGTCACATCCACCATACTCCCGGGACCAGATAATGAAATGGTAGCACCCTTATCACTTGTTTTTGTCCTTGCAACATTTTTTGCAGGGCAAAAGATTCAATAATGAACAATATGTCACACAAACAATGGTTCAATTTTTGTCCTCTAGAGATAAACATTTTATAAAAATGGGATACACAAATTGCCATCACTCTGGCAGGAAGTCATAAATAATGATGGCTATTATATTATTCAGTAAAGTTTATTCAAGGTATTAAAAATTTATTCCTTTTCTTTATTCTAAAAACGGACAGAACTTTCCGGTAAACCTATTTAATATAATATTTTATATGTATTTACATACTGTGATTTACATAGATTGTGTCCTACTTACACAATATCTTTAAAAACATAGCGATGATTGTGTTACTGTCTGTACTTAAAATGTATACAAAATATGGTTTCTGGTATGTTAAAGTTTTTGTCACGCCCTGCAAAATTAAGTTAATGATAGGCGACATCAGTGACGGCATATTATATGCGAATATGTGTAACCCATTATAACGAACAGTGAACCATAAATATATTTAATAACTGTGTTTGCAATGCACTTGTTCAATATGAAATTTGGCATTTCTTATCAAAGTAACTCAACGTGTTATTAATATTAGACACATTTGAATACTGCATTTATTTTAAAATTAAAAAGGATTAATTACCAATGAAGTTTCCGGTCACGTGCTAAAATTAAGATAATAAATGAATTGTTTTTCAGTGAGAGTACTCCGTATAACATGGTTAATGTTTATAAATGTTTCAATAAAGTTGTGTAATTGAGATCAAACGGGGACTTGCATTTTCTATAAAAAGTACACCCATGTGAGATCAAAGAAAATAATTTAGTAGCTAAGGTTGTGGCCCATTTTGCTTTTGTTACCGCAATATTTCATGAAACTTCATCGTCATAACTTTGGGTATGTTAGCTATGTTAGCTAACTTATGTCTATAATTCATATTGTTATAATTAAGTTAATGTCATATAATGTTATCATATGTCTGAACGGATTTGCAACATTTTGTTCATTGTTGAGGGCTTGCTGCACATAAAAACAGCAATGAATACAATACCGCAGTATACAACAACACCGCAGCAGATAGCAACAGCGAATCACGCAGCAATAGCTTAGAACATAGTAACAGAGGAACATACAAAAGTGCAGCATAAAGCAACAGCGAATCATACATTAACACCGTGGCACATAGCAACAGTGAATCACACAACATTTGCGTAGCACATAGTAACAGCGGAGCATACAACAACGCCACAGCACATAACAACAGCGGAGCATACAACAACACCGCAGCAGATAGCAACAGCGAATCACGCAACAATAACTTAGAACATAGAAAGCTTTAATTTCGAATATCGTTCGTTTAGTGGTTAATGTGTTATTCTGTTAGACTGTGGACATTAAATTCCGTATCTTGTCTTATTTTAAAAAAAAAAACACTTCCTAGTCGGTTATATGCTTAGTTTCGAATACTATTCTGTCTCGGTCACAAAATTATTGTGATGAAAGAATAGTACTGGATTCTCGTTTACGGTCAAAGCGTAGTGTTCACATACTAATCACATTTCGAAATGCGTCGTAACAACAATTATCCGTTTGTCAAAAATTCATGTACAAAATAACTACTTGGTATATTTTATTGTACAACAAACTGCATTTTTCGCTCGGTATTTTATAAGTTTAACGAAAAAGTACGGCTTTTGTTAACTTCATCTGCCACTGATAGGATAAAAAGACACGAGAGCTTTTCCGACATACCTCGCTTGTTTTCATATAAATGTCTGTCCATTCTGGTTACTGTAAATGTTGCTTAAGTATCCTATCTATTTTATGTGCAGATTTATTTGGATTGCTTAGTAACAATGTCATACGATATCGCGTCAATATAATCATTGATTATTATCTCTTAATTTGTATCTCTATATTTATATAGGTATTCTTATTTAACATTATATTAATAAAAGAAATCAAATTCGTAATGCCTTTATTTTTATCGAAGGTATGATATTTTTTTAGTAATAAAATGATATTAGTATTTCTATGCATCGTATTGCTAAAACGTTCGAAGTTCGAGTTGCGATTCCGTTCTCAAAACAAATGGCGCGCTCGCACCAAATCCCCAGATAAAGGAGACCAGCGTATATTGACCTTTGCTTTTTGCTCGAGAATCCCCATCTGGCCGAGATTTAAAGGGCCAGAGGGGGGAGAGGGAAGGTCTTTTGTGGTTGGCAATACGATACTTAAGGCACATGCCGGGTGAGTTAACCTGCGCACAACTTCGTGAATCAATCAACGTGGTAAGTCTACCCGGCAATCTTTTAGGAGACTTTCACGCATGCGTCGGTTGTAGGGATGAGCTCGGGCCATGTTTTCCTGCAACAACATTTCTTGTTTTGACGAAAAAAACAAATAAAGAAAGCTTAACAAAAAAAGTTTATCCTTACAATATCTTAGCACCATTTGCACCGCATTTCGACTTTGCAAAGAAAAATAAATAATTTCAGCTTTAACTGCAAGATATATTTTATTGTACAGATATTTTTTTTTGTACGTTTTGATGTACAAGTTGTAAGTTCATAAAATAGAGAGATAAGCAACGTCGATAAATAGGTCAAATGTGAGGTTTTTATCGAGAACACAACACTAGCCGGTTAGGCAGAATACCGCCCTAAACGCGCCGAATAGCGTAGCGGTCGGTCGCATCGCGCCTCGAGTGCTTGACTATATCGCACAGTACCCGCGTGCAACCGGTGGCGTCAACACGTCGACCACATGCCCGCCGCTCCTGATAACGACTACAACCAACAAGGTAACGTTTTATACTTACATATTCCTGCATAGAAAAATTACAAAAATAATTTTAAAAAATATACTTATATTTTTTAGAGTATTAATACAAAATTTTGTAACGGAAATAGAGAAGTGTGTTCATTAAAATTCGTTCAGAAACCGAGTGTCTGGAAGATGCCAAGTAACATTGATTTTATACTTGTGAAATGCTTTAGCAAATAAATCACAATTTTTAATTATTGTAAGCTGTCCAAGTTTTCAAAATATTAAAGCAAGTATTATTATATCATAATTGAGCGTTGCTAAATTTCGAACTTTTGCCGAAAGCTGCTGTAAAGTGTTTTGAGTAAACAAACTTTAATATCTTTTTTTTATTTTGTAAACTCTCTTATGTGGTACATACAACCACAAAAGTGTATGCAAATGAAAGTATTTGTTCCGATATGACCTTGCAATCGTTGAAATAAGCTTCAACTACTATTTAAATCGAAATAAGTATTTTGTTTTCTAACGTACTTGAATCTTAAATATATTTTTTTATTATTTGTCATCTAAGCAATTGTGAAATTTAAAAAATATAGTATTTTCTTATCGAAAGTGGTGACAATGAACTTGATCTTTCGGATTTGTTTTAATAAATTAGCGAAAACGTCGAGAGTGATATCGAATTATCTTTTTACTTATAGATCAAACATCTCGACCGTCGTATTTCGTAGTTATAAGGTTCGTTTCAGATCAGCGACGATCTCACTTTATTGGATCAGGAAATTAATGATTTTTTATACTCTTTGGGGTGAGGGTAGCCATGTTCAGGTGCAATTAGAGTGACTGTGTCTCATACTCAGTAGCATACGACTATCCTACGAACTATCAGCTCGGGTTTTGAAAAATAATCGGTATGTGTTAAAAACTAATATTGGCAAATCCATACGTCATTCTAAGACTGTATTTTTCTAAGAACAATTTTGTCTATCTACTATCCACCTTTAAATCGTCCGACGAAGCATTCGCTTTTGTCTCGTCATCGAGGCTTTAATTGGTATATATGTATGTATATATTACTAGATATTGCCAGCAGCTTCGCACGCAATCAAATGATCGCTATCAGAATAATACAAAATAATATCATAATCATAAACAATCATGCCCGTAACCAAGAGGGGTAGACAAACATTACGGATTTCCACTTGGGGCGATCATGTTACACCTCTCTCGCTTCTTCATCATCTTATCATTATTACCAGGTTATATATACAACCCATTTACAAAAACCTTTATAAATACAAATCATTAAGATTGTTCAAGAAGTTATTAAGTTGTACCGAGACATCAGACGGTCTGTTTTGTATGTGTTTATACTATATATCAGTTTTCATTAACATCGGTCAAGCTGTTCTTAAGTTATATCGAAACATACAGCAAACGGACAGACAGACAGATATTTTATATAGCTAGCCTATCTTTTGCTCAATCACATTTTCTTGCTGATGCACTAATTTTCATTAAGATCGGTTCAGCCGTTCTAATGTTAAATCGTGACGTCCAGACAGACAGAGAGAAAAAATTTAAAGAAATGTAATAGAATTGAGGAAAAATCACAAAAACACTGAAATTATAGACATACCTTTCATACTTGTTGGACTACTTACTGGACTTGTTTACTACATACATACCTTACATACTTACATACCTGTTGGAGAGTCTGACAGTCGGTCTTTCCAGGGTTATGTATGGAGGTACCTTATGACAATACTACGAGTATTGTTATAAGGTACCTACATACAATATATACAAATATAAAGATTACTAATTAGAGTAAATCAATAATTCTATAACGTCGATAACCGTACGCTATACGTACGTAAGACAATAATTTTATATTCATATATAAACTTAGCGTAGTATTCAAGTGTCTAGACAAACCTGTACGAGGTTTTTAAGATGCTGTCATTTATAGTTGTATGTTTTTTCGCTTTTAATAAATAAATTAAACAAAAATACCGTGGTAAATTTCACACTTGCGAACTAATGACCTCGATTTTCTAACCCTTTTTTTTCTCCGTAGCTCGTCTGATGAATATTCACCTTTAAAAGTGAATCCACCCTAACCCATTCCGGTACCGTACCTTTTAAAAAAACAACACAAGCTGTTGCTAGCCGGCGTCGCTCGCATGAAATTGTGATACAAAACAAATTACGTAAGTTGTACCTTTAATCTCTCTCAAAACATCATTGTCAAGCTGATTTAAATCACAAAATAAAAAATTATGTATAGTAACGATTTCCGATTTTGCAGTGAGTGTTCCAAAATTTTCTTAATGCTTTAACGACTTGTCCGAATTTCGAACAAAAAGAAAAAAACTTCCAAACACGACGTTCTTACTTGAGGACTTTTCGTACAAGCTCCATTTTTCTTATTATAATACTAGATGACGAAGTAAACTTCGTATCACCTACAATTTACTTTATCATAACCTTTGATCAGTGATTATAAATCCCGATCAATCTGTATCACCTACGAATGCTTGTGTATCTACATCTAGCTTGTTAATAAGACTTACTTGTCATCATACAAATGAATTTAACATATTTTATTAATTATTTTACTTGGATGTTTATGCATGAAAATTTCCTGTAGAGTGTGTGCTTCATCGCGACGTTATTTGGAAACAGTTACTGTTGCATTAATGAATGTTGTTCGAGAAATGGGTACCATCAATACTCATTCTCAGTCTACGGTCGGCGCACGTGACCCACGAACCGCGGATGTCCTATTTGCGAGCCATGATTGTTTTGTAAATTAATCATAAATATCAAAAATGTTTATATATATTTATAGATTCTTATGCATACGTAACTTATTACGTGTAAGAATGAAATTGCCTATATTTTACTATTTTTAGTAGTTTTTTCCATCTTTTCAATGATACGTAAATTACGCTTCTACGGTTGATATCATAAGTGAGGCCCGCCTAAACTATATTTTGCCATATTGTGGACCCGCCTGCAAAAAGTTTGCCGACCGCTGCCATAAACTAATGAATTTATCTTTAGTTCTTAATCACTCCCGATCGCGATATGGACATGACAACAAATATCAATCCATTGCTCATTGGTCACCAGTTCTATATGCATGTAAATAGTTGACTGAACATTTGATTGAACTCGACGATCTATTTGCCATCTCTCCTCGCACTCTTCCTAACGGCGTGGAGTCGACCACAGACCACACAATTTGAAGATTATTTTAATTCTCGTTAATACATTTATTATGCGTTTAGATAATACGTTTCAATGGTAACGTTATGAAAATTTTGTCATGATGATAATAAGAATATTCTAAGGATTTATATTCGGAATCGAACCCACAACCTGCGGCGTGAATGGTAAGCATCTTACCAATCGCGTCAACCTGTGCGTCCGGTCCGTCCGTACTCTAGTTTACAAAGATCCTTATAACACACTGTAACCTTAGTACTATTGTAATAAATATTAATTTTGGTAACTACTTTGTTACTTAATAATGTAGCTTTTTGTAACTTAAACAATAACTAAAATGTATTCAGTAATTTTAGAACTTATCCACTACAAACAAACAAACAAACTTAACCCTTTGTAATATTCGTTTAGATGCCGGCTAACTCTCGACTGCTGTTTTGTTGGACGCGCGAAATCCACCCGAACCTACTCACACAATACAACAGTTAGTTGTTTTGTTCTATTGGTGGCACGTTACACATTTAATTTAATTTACGTTAATAGGCTTCGACTGTGTTCAGTTTCCACCTAAATTTTATACGATGCAAAATAACTAATAATCATTTACTTTATTCATAAAATATCTCATTATCCGACTGACAGAAAGATTATATTTTTCGCAGGCAAATATGTATCTTTATATGTATATATGTCTGTATGAGTGTATGTCTGTTTCGTGTCGAATGAGGCGTCATTCGATTTGTATTCTTTCCCGTATTGTCATCAACAGTTGGGCTTATTGATTTTTTAAATTAACTTCTAGTTTTTTTATAATGTTTTTCGAATGGCTGATGACCACTCACAAAATGTCACAATAGAAGAATTAATGCGATGATGAAAATTAATAGAGGGTACGCATCATAATGTGTAAAATAAACTGGAAAGGGATGTTTCCATCCACCTCAGCCTATGATCGTCCACTGCTGGACATAGGCCTCCCCCATTGATAACATCATTGGGGGGAAATGT
>DWLR01006203.1:0-10261 GCA_018246295.1 Papilio alexanor hazarajatica
TTGTCTTGGGTGGGAATCGAACCCACGACCTGCGGCGCGACAGGCAAGTGTCTTGCCACTGCGCCAACCGGTCAGTAGATGTATAGTAACCCTATTTAATATTGCAGAGGGCTAAATTATTTGTTTTTCAGGTTGTATGTTAGTAACAACGTTCCTATATACTACATTACAGTTGGTACAAAATATTACTGTAAGCCTAAACATCACAGCCATGATGAGGCTGCTATTTTAACAAGTTTGCGCCAGAAGCCACATGCCGCTAATTTTAAGTCAAGTTTTATTTTAAACGATTTCCACTTTTTATCAATTCGCTATCAGTATTTTGTTGTTTCCCATTTCTTTCTGTGGAAATAAGCATACGTATGTTTTCAGTTTCTACTATTTAAAGTTAATTTAAATGTGTCTCACCCAGTTAACATCGCAGGCTAATCTCCACACTGAATTAGTGTCACTCATAATTCCTGCGTTGTTTATCAGTACATCTATCCTGTTAATTTTCTTACGTACGGTGTCAAAGCTACTAGTAATTTCATCTTCCTTGCTAACATCACATTTAACAAAGATAGCTTTGTTGTTGTACGTCTCGTTTAATTTCGCGACGAAGTTTTGTCCGGTTTTTTCATCAATATCCAACACGGCAATGTTCTAAAACAAAACGACAATGAAGCTTGAGACATTTTAATTAAATATGTATAAAACATAAACTGGTTGTAACTTTAATTTTTTTTTTCATTAACTTTGTACTCTGAAATAAACATCACTTTAGGAGAAAAAAATTACTTTTAAACAGCGATGGAATCTCCATATTCACTCTTATCTTTCATAATATCAAAACTTAGTATCAGCACACAAGTCAACACAAGTTTTAAAATTCGATTAACAATAATAGTCAGTTTGATCAATTCGGCCTCCCTTAAATAAGAATAATATTTCTCTTAATAACCATAATTGAGGGATTAAAATTTAGTCGGTTTACGAAAGGATCATACATTAAATTATATTTAATTGCACCTTATAAAATTTTTGATAATGTTAATATTAAAATGGAACTTTAAAAATTATGTTTAGACGTCGACGAAATGAGAGGGATGTGCTGAGATCGCGCCAAATGGAAATTCGTAATCTTTGCCTACACTCTGGGTAACGGGCGTGATGTTATGTAATGTATATTATTATATGTAAATAAAAGCTTGATCAAAGACTACATCAAAAATACCTTTGCGCCTTCTTTTAATAAAGCTTCAGCATACGCTGCACCTAAGCCGGAAGCGGCGCCGGTGATTAAAATGTTTTTGTCTCTCGCATCCCACTGGGCAGCCATCATTGTTGAGTCAAGCTTAAATCTTCGCGTCTCAAATGACTCGTGGTTCGACAGTGGTTTGTATTTATATACTAGTTGGTTACGCTTGTAATGCGTTATCGAAAACATTGAGATAAGTTAATATGTTTTGTATGAGTCGGTAACTAAAAGAAAACAAAGTTTTGCGACATCAATATGTAGATAAAGTCAAGAAAAAAAAAAAGAAATAGTTAATTCTAAAAACAATAGTTTCAAAAACTAGAAAACACACTTTAATAGGAAATCAAATTAGAAAGTAGAAAATAATTTCTATAGAAATTAAAATAACAACAGAGTTAGAGGTTACTCAATGCAATATAAAAATATATTAAACATAAAAATTGTATCATAAATCACTCTATCCTTACTGTGTTTTTTTAGAAATTATTATCGAAGTTTTCGTTCGATCTTCTACTAAAGCGTATATTTTTTTTTAGTTTTTTCGTACTACTATTTATTTTTACTTTGGTTTATTTGTTATCCTGATGACCTGTCCGATCTTATCGTGTATAAAGACACTTCCTTTGATGTTGCGAATGTCCATGGCCATCTGATCACTTAATGTTAAGCCACCCACTGCTTGTTTCAAAATAGGTCTAGTCGTTAAGACTTCAGGATGACAAGGTGGAGCCACGAAAAACATTACTTTCGTGCCTGTCGGGCAATAAGAGTACTTACGAGCTCAAGGTATTACACAGATCCATCCAGTACTTTTCTAAGTATAGAGTTGGCAACTTACTTGGTGTAATCAAGACACGGCAAAATAAAATGTGATAGACTTTGAAAAAAAAAAAAAAAAAGGCCATGAAATCATGACTGGCGAAGTTATCGCAGACGATATACCTACATAATTGAAAAACGCTGACTGTAAGGAAAATTCCTAAAGAGATATTCCTAAGAGATGAAGAGAAAGAGCCACTTGCAAGAGATGAGGGATCGTTAACGTTCGAAATACAAATTCATAAATTATTTGTAAATCCACCAGTGATCCTTATAATGTTTTTTGATAAAAATCTTTTTATTTTTTAAATGTTAACGTTCCCTGAGCGAGCAAGAAAAAAGACGTTAAGCAAAACAAAGCGTTAGAAGTAAAATATTGGTGAATTTCGTTTGCCTCTTTAGGAGGACGCCACTGGAACTGCTTTTATATGTTTATTTACCTTATTAATCATAGCTACTGGAGGTGACAATGAACAAACAATATGTTTGTCTGTTCATTGTCACCTCCAGTAGCTATGATTTATTGACGTAGATACTTGCGAAAACTTGCCCTTCGAACCTTCTATCAGTCGAGCAAAATGAGTACGCGATCTCTTTATTTTTGATACAATTTCCAAGGTAGGAGGTAAGATGTTTACTAAAATGAAATATGTCGGTCTCTCTGCGCAGTATTGTTGACGTATGTTCTCCTATATATTGATTGTTCTCGTGAAGCTTTGACCTTTCTCGCCGTCGTGAGATGTGCTCTACGCTCGTGAGCTGGCAACCCAGCTTGCAACTATAAATTAAAAGCCTCTCTTCTATGAATACTTCTACTTAACATTTTTATAAATATTCATTAATACAAAGCACTAATGGCTTAACACATTTTAAAAGAACTGAAGCCAAAAAGCCTTGTCTTCGTAACAATGTTTCATGATCGTCAACTTACAAACGTCACTACTGAACCCTAATTTTCTTGCTGAAACGTCATAAATATTATCTCTTCTATCCTATCTTTAACCGATTCTTTGTTGGTGTTATCCTTTCCTATACTTTTCTGACCAGTGTGTATTGCCAATAACAATATAGAGTTATTTAATTATTACCGCATAAAAAATTAGCATCGCTAATTCATAGACCGAACTCATTGTGGCATATTGCATTTAAACGTTATTGCAGTCTAAGGTAATAAGTAAATAATAATATATTTCATTTCCTACTTTAATTTTATAATCAGTAAATCGCAATATCAGATCTTAATATTGCATCCTTAGCTGTGCAATTAAGGTTTATACATATTATAACTGTAACATTATAAAATACAAATCAAAGTAAAAGAGTGGGCATGTATTTACTTACACACAGCGAGGGTGCCCCCCCCCCATCGTCTCGTGTTGAGGCCGTAACCTTGTAGGTCACCTTCTCTTTGATGGTCGCTCTGATAGTGACTATGTAACCCCCACTGGCTTAGCTTAGCTTCGAATATATCTAATTAGGATATACTCACTTAAAGTTTATTGTCTTAATTGCTTTGAATTAATGTTAATCTGTTTCTAAATTACTTTTATCAAAGGAAATCTGGTGATTTTTATAAATATCGAAATTAATTGTATATAGAACGAGAAAAAAAAATGGCGTGTGTCAACCACTATGTACGTGTTTCTAATTTTTAATAAAACTTTGCAATAAAGCACCTGCACTTGTTATGCTCGATAGAATTTTGGTTTTTTACTGTAAAAATTTATAATTAATGATCTCTTAACTTTGAAAGAAATTCTTGTGACCTTTTTGTTATACCATAGGTGGTTAAAGCAATTTAAAAAATACAGATGTTTCACGAAATTTATCCCGGTGGGCTCGCAGAGCTACTTGAACCGTGTTGAACTTTTCATAGCAATATTCGCCGCTAGCCCCCTTGAGAATTGTTCTGCCGACTTGATATTTGCACAGAATGTTCTAGAAACTTATGATTGAACCTCATGTTTATAGTATAGTTTTTAGCTGACTTGGTTAGTTTTTATCTAACTTTATCTTTTTACCATCTTTATCATCAACTTTGTCATTTAGTTTTTATAGTACTGACAGAGCTAAAAATATCCTTTTTTTTTTAAATAATGGTTACTTTAAATGACTCTTATTAATGTTATTGGCAATTGAGGTGCATTTATGGGCATTGGACTATTGGCCTTTTGCCATTTGTTGGTTGGTTATATTTTATAATACTATAACCTTGAAATCAAATTCAAGGAGATTTCTCATAGTGAGATTTGCAGATAACACTAAAGTTGTTTGTGAAGTCAACTTAGATGAAGTCTTTTTTTTTTTCATTGAATAAGAGGGCAAACGAGCAGCGGGTCGCTTAACATCAAGTAATCCAATGCCCATGGACATGCGTAACACCAGAGATGGAGTACGCTCTCTTCTTGAAGGTACCAAAGTCGTGTTGGTAAGGAAATACCGCTGGGGACAGATCATTCCACAACGTGGTTCTGTTTTCCAAGCAAGTAGTTTCGCGAATTTTGGGTCTTAACTTTCGTAGCTTTGTTTTTATTTTCCACAGATAAAAAAAAAACAAAGATCGCTTGATATTAGACCACCTTAGTGACAATAAGTCATGGTTCCTAAGACTCTTCACACAAAAAAATACTTCTATTCTGTAGGGAGGTAAGCAAGTCAAATGATTGATCTAATGGGCTTTCATGTTACGTATAGGGAGTAGTGAAACGACTGTTTGCTTAGTGTAGACTCCTTCATTCGGGAGATGTCACATGAGCGGTGTAGCGATGCTACGTATTTTAACAATACAAATCATCAATCAGGTGCATTAAGACGAAGAACAGCGCTGCAATTCAGCTCAGTATTTTTATAGCATCAAATTTCAACTTTATTTTCATTCATTGTCGAACTTATCATGTTTTAAGTGTAACACACACGTGTTCCATTCAATTCAATGTTCAATTCAATGACTGACTTATCATACATCATGTGAATGTTGTCTATTGCGTTACATTACAGCATTTGTCGTGAGTCATATTGTCCGTCGGATACATGATGGCGCCGTGTGTCATTTGGAAAATATCTTCAACTATAAAATACATTCGCCTAGAATTATTTGATACCAAACACGTTAATACGAATATAGTTAAAGAAGAGTACAGGCGAACTGATGCTGTATTTCAGTTATAAAGATACCATCCATTTAAACTGTGCATCGTTGCTTATCAGCTATGGAAATTGAACTTGGACTCTTTCCTCGTCAAGAAAGGATTATTACAATATAATTGTTGGGAGTACGTTCGTACGTACGTCGTTTTTTATATCATAGTTTTATGCGGAATTTTGCCAACTTAAACCGCCTCGTTGTCCATAGCGAGGACGACGAGGGAGGGTTCCGGGATCTCCTAAGGAATACACTAGAACCAAATATATAAAATTTAATCTACAATTTTTCAACGAAGTCACGGTTACTATGTCAATAGATATCAATGTCACATGTACATCTATAAAAACAGAATTCGTGTGTTAGCAGCAACAGTATTTACAATTTAATTTAAAAAAAAAACTTATCGCGATTGGTTTTGCAGCGTCATGGTTATTATTCACTTTTTCACCGTTTTGTTTGTTCTTCTTAAGTATTTTTACTGCTAGCTTGAGAATATAGATAACTTCCGTACTGAGCTATTCACAACAGCTCAGTCATGTGAAACCTACGTAGGGTCGGTACAGTATTTACTACTCTTCCATATGTCTTGAATTCTACAGTAGTTCATACTGTAATTGGTTTTGGCTATAGTTTTTACGCCCGGCCGCCTTCCTGACGCCAACCTTTCTCGGGAACCTTCCCCCCTTCCGTTCCTTTCCTTATTAGAAAAGGGTAAGTAACGGAAGAGGACTGGATTTGGGCCCTGGGCATCTCACTCATCAAACGAAACGCAGAATACTCCTACTTCACGCCTGTCTTCTGTGAGGTCGTAGTATTTCATCGGTCGAGCGTGCCATTCGTGCCACAGATGTTGTAGCGGACTCTACCACTGTTAAGCACGTTGCAGCATGTAATGGTGACTCAGCTATTATCGCTTTATTAGAGATATAGGATATAATGTTTAGTGTTTCAAGTAAATTTATCAATCATGTAGTGATAATGTCGTCAGCTACTTTATAAATTAATAGGATTTTTTTTTATTATTATCATTGTTTTCGATTATTATTGCGTACGTGAGGTGATATGTTCGTGCTGCGCAAGTCATGGTGACAATATATTGTCTTTTTTAAATCTGTATGTAGAACTTATCAGCTAGATATTTAGATAATTAGGGCATGTATGTGTTAACACTGCATTTAATGGTTATGAAATACACCTCACATGCTTGTTCACCGATTAGTATCGTTATCAGATATCCTAAAATAGATTATGCTAAAGGAGTTATAGATATCGGTATTTTAAATACTAAAACGACGGAAAATAAATACTCCCCCCGTCCGGAAATATGGTACACATTTAAAAAAAATCGTAGATTATCATGAATATAGAAAACAAATGACAACATGTATTATATTATTATAGTATACATGAAAAGTTATATAACCTAATATAATTGACATGTGTCATGTTCTTCTTGGTTTAAAACTTAACGATCAAAGATCAGTTTTTTTATGATAAATTAAATTGGTACCGCTGTAAAATCAATATGAAAAATTCCGAAGAAGAATTGATAAACTCAAAAAGAAGAGATTCCAAATATAAACAATTGAGCACAGAATAATGTCATGGTATCTTGGAAAAATTATTACAGCACATGAAAGAGAACAAGTTAAAAAGAAGGGTATAATAAGGCCAAATCATATTTAAATTAAATTTAGGGAGTATTGTAACAAAATAGTTATATTTTAGGTTTAGCTTTTCTAAAAAAAAATATATAATATACTTGTAATGTTAGTTTTTAATTTTATTGTATTTTTTTTAAATGTATACTATATTTTCTATATATACTATATACTACTATATTACGCAGCGTGGGCAGGCCTCCTACCAGATGGACCGACGATCTGGTCAAGGTTGCGGGAGTGCACTGGATGAGGATGGCGGAGGACCGATCTTTGCGGTGATCAATGGGGGAGGCCTACGTCCAGCAGTGGGCGACCACAGGCTAAGATGATGATGGTGATGATACTATATTTCCGGACCACAAAAAGCGCGAAAAGTATACCATATTTCCGGACGGAGGAAGTATATTTTAACTACGAAACGTTGTTTTTAAATTAGAAAGTAAAACAATTCATCTTATATTTGAATAAATAAATGGAAGCGATGGTACTCGGATCGTAGCAGCACATCATAAAGCACTCCTCATTCCATTTTCTCCGCCAACCCATCAACCCGCTTTGCGACTGACGCTCACAGTTAAATGAATCGTGAAATATAACGCTACATTTTTACGAACGCAAAACATTCTTAGTTCAAGACAAAAACGTAAACATGCCATCTAATCCCCAACGTTTATAAACATTTTTCGAGCAAGGCTTTGCAATTTTTTTATGCAAGTTCTTGACTTCGTGTATTGAAAACCTATATGCAAATAATTCAAAGAATATCTTTCAAAGTTTTTAACAGAAACAAAACTGAAGTCGGTTTTGTTACGGATAGATCTAAGTAATAGAAAAAAGCTTCATTTAAAATGTCGGTTGCCATGGTAGTGCTGACAATAAAAACGTTTTGACACAATCTTGCTATCTACAATTATCAAAATTGATATATACGCGCGCATATATATCTATTTTTTTATTTATTTATTTATATTTTAAGAAGGTAAGAAACGAATGCGTGCGAAGCCGCGTGTGACAATTTTATTTATCATGTATAGCCCCGCTACGTCTCGTTATTCATTAAACTAAAACGGGACGAAAAACGCATTTGTCGTGAAGTTGCGGAAAAATGAGCCCCAAATACTACTACAAAGCAAAATAGGGCTTGTCTTAAGTCTACCAATATGTCAACTTTTGGTATATCTTCGAAACCTAACATTCAATGACATTGAAATTAAAGGGAACTTTGCGAATATGAAATTCCAATATTTTTTTGAAATCGGTTCAAAATAGAAGTCGGTTAAAAATAAAACAAGAAGGAATAAAATATTATGTAGTGTTTCAAAGTGTAAAATCAAAATATTTGAGGAAAATATTTGACACATTTTCCACTTCATAGGGGTTTTTATCCTAGTCATATCCGAATAGGATAAAAACCTTTTATAAAAAAAAATCTAGAAAAAAAAAATTCAACTTTGATTTTTGTTAAAACATTGCCAATATTCGCCTCCGTTACGAGTACTTCAGACTCTTCGTAAATACTTTTATCGCAGTTTCACGCTGTGTCGGGTGGCTATGACGTAGTTTAACAAATGTGGAAGAAATGAGAGCTTGCTTCGATAAGGCCCAACGAAGTGTTAAACTTGATGCACGCAATATCACTAAAACATTTTCCTTGTGAACTACGGCTATGTCGTATTAAATGATGTTGATGATTGACACGAGTAAGTTCACACTACATTTTTAGTTTGGAAAAACAATCGTACTCAAAACTTTCGAAGTAGATTGTGCGTTACAAGCCATTGTCGTAATATGTCCACTTCATTTCTTACATATTTTTAAATTTTATACAACAAAAAGCGATTCAAAATTTAAAAAAAGTGGTATAAAAGGTATAGATAATGGTCAAAATGTACATGTGTATGTTTGATACAGAAATAATTATGTCAAAAATAAAGTAATTAAAAATTATGATAAACATACATCAACAAAAGATAATAATCATACATTATCTTTTGTCGCGAGAGCGGGATTATAATCAAGTGTTAGTATTTCTTATTTCAGATAAAAAGATAAGCGATAATAAACATCAATAAGATATACTATAAATATAATCGACTGACCGGTTGGCGCAGTGGTAAGATACTTGCCTCTTACGCCGCAGGTCGTGGGTTCGATTCCCACCCAGGACAAACATTTGTGTGCATGAATATGTCTGTTTGTCTTGTGTCTGGGTATAATTATCTATATATGTATGTATTTACAAAAGAAAAGTGTTAATATATGTAGTATATCAGTTATCTGGTTTCCATAGTACAAGCTCTGCTTAGTTTGGGATCAGATGGCCGTGTGTGAATAATGGCCTTGAATATTTTATTTTTTTATTAATGTATCTTATTGATGTTTATTTTCTGATGCCACAAAAATTTTAATTCAAGTTGTGCATCTTTAAATCATTACAATTTAGAAAAGAATATTTCTGTCTCATTAGATGTCGATAACTATTGGAATTCATTCTACAATTACGCATATTGTTAGGGGTAATTTTTTTTTGTTTTCTAGGGGTATTATTGTTAGGGGTAAGAAAAATGAACGTTTATTCTTTTGTATTCATTCGCATCGAAGTCGGACATTTCTCAATGTCGAATTCGAGGCTACTATTGTAACACAATGATAGTAGGACAAGCATAAATAGTAGCTTAATGCTTCTTTGAGAGAAAAAAATTATTGAATAATTTTTTGATGTTATTCAAATTAAGATATACCACCTGGCTAGCGGAAGTAATAAGAAAATGTTTGGTAATACGGAATATGATCCGATATGTCCTTAATTTTAGCACTCTTTTTTCTTATCATTCATTTTTCACAGGCATATTTAATTGAAATTCGTCAATCCTTTAGTAGTTTAATTAGTTTCTTGGTCAGTTTATTCGAAAATTTCTATAAATTTTATGGCAAGGTTAGTTTTCTTCAAGCCGCTATAAATGCCGCCTGCAGGCAAACAGTGACAAGTCAGGCACAAAAAAGAGACAACGAACCTGACATCTCTTTCCAACGTTCGATGTGCAATATCCGCACATCGCCGCGTAGTGTGTTATACTATTTAATTGTAAATGTCAATTGTCTGCAATTGTAATAAACTTAGTCGCTACACGGCAAAGTATTAAATCGTGTAAGGTATGTAGTCGCTGTGTTGAAGGGCTCTAAACCGTTTGAGGGGGGGGGGGGCAATCAATACTAGGCAATTACGTCATCGCAGACCATTCAGTACACATGGGTTATTTTTTTGTTTAATTCTTTTACCTATGTAAGCCTACAATTGTAGTGTTTTATGTTAAACGTATACGAGGGTGAATCAAAAAGTTCTTAGAAGTGCATATATATGAGACCTTTTTGGATCAAGTTCGATATTCAAAT
>DWLR01006204.1:0-10260 GCA_018246295.1 Papilio alexanor hazarajatica
CTTCAGGGTATGGAACTCTTTATTCCGTCGTCTGTAGTGCCCATCGGCGGCAGTTCCCGGTCTTGGTTTACTCGATCCTGCGTCTACAAATTAGCGTCACGCTACAAGCAGGATTGTTACCG
The DNA here is from genome assembly GCA_018246295.1 of Papilio alexanor hazarajatica. Classification (NCBI taxonomy): domain Eukaryota; kingdom Metazoa; phylum Arthropoda; class Insecta; order Lepidoptera; family Papilionidae; genus Papilio; species Papilio alexanor. The sequence goes on from DWLR01006204.1 coordinate 123, forward strand.
TGCCTGGGCCGAAGCATCAGCGGCAAGGGATGTAAATACCGGTGTCCTCAAAAAGAAGTATAACTCTGCTTCCAGGTGTTTCAAAAGAGTTATTGCCAAGGCAAAGACGGAACACGTAGCCAGCATTGGAGAGAGGCTAGTTCGCTTTCCTTCGGGAACTCGCGCGTTCTGGTCTCTCGCCAAGGCTGTACAAGGGAATTTCTGTATGCCTTCTTTACCATCTTTGCGCCGGGGGGGCGACTCGTTGGCCCATACCGCAAAAGAGAAGGCCGATCTTCTGGGCTCTCTGTTTGCGTCCAACTTGACTCTGGATGACAAAGGTAATTTGCCGCCAAAATCCCGTGCGGTGAGACCTCTATGTCCGAAATCCAGTTTCTCCAGAGATCAGTGCGTAAGATGCTGCAATCTCTGGACATCCATAAGTGGAGTGGGCCTGACGGAATTCCCCCGAGTTGGCATCGGTCTTAACGCGTCTTTTCTGGTTCTCCTACTCCTTAGGCGTTGTCCTGAAATCCTGGAAGACTGCCGTAATCCACCCGATCCCGAAGAAAGGCGACAGGTCTGATCCGTCCAACTACAGGCCTATAGCCTGTATAGAACTTTCTGCCTTGCACAGGCGCGTTGTGGAATGATCTGTCCCCAGCGGTATTTCCAAACCGATACGACTGGGGCCTACAAGCAGAGAGTGTACTTCCTCCTTAAAGGCCGGCAACCCATCTGCAGTTCCTCTGGTGTTGCGGATGTCCATGGGCGTCGGTTCACTTAGTGTTAGGCGACCCGCTGCTCGTTTGCCTCCCTTATTCTATAAAAAAGACAACAATTTATATAATCATACTAACATTTTCGTAGACTTTATATATTAAACAAGTAAATTAGGAATGTTAAACTTTTGTTTCATTTAATTACAGATAATACACATTATTTTGTTTATTAATTTATTATATTATTTAAGTAAAATGCAAATTTTAATTTAAATAAATTATCTTGTATTAGGAAGTATAAGCATGGAAATTATATTTTGAATATTCTGTCTGGCACTGCTTTCGCTATACAAAAAATAGTTTTCGTTCTAGATTTAAAATAATCTTTTAACATTTTTAACATATACATAACCGACTTCAAATTTGTATAGTTCTTCCCTATATTAGGGATAAGAAATAGAAATCAGCTTCATTATCGTTTATTTAAATATCGGTTACCATGGTAATTTTTACAGCTCTATGACGCATGTTATCTATTATCGAAATTAATATACGTGGAATCTAATTACAAAAAAAACTCAACTAGGAAAATAAGAAACGAATGCGTGCGAAGTCGTGAAGCAATACCTATATTTATTTATAATCATTTATAATCACGCACGTTTCATTACAAATCCATTAAATCCAAACAGGTCCATCCATTTATCTTAAGTCTAGCAATATTTCAATTTCGCTATATCTTCGGAATACAATGACGTTTAAAATTAAACATGGAACATGCGAATGTTCCGTTTCTAAGATTTTTTTTAAATCGTTTCGTAAGTGACGACGTTCTAATAAAAACATAAAAAAATCAACCGAATTGAGAATCTCCTTTTTTGAAGTCGGTTAATAAATTTTAAAACAACGCTTCCATTTTCAGACTTCATCTAGAGTGAAATGAATTCATAATTACGTTTTTGTCCCATTCACGATAGATGCAGTGTTCTTTGCCTTGAGAATAGAATTGTTTAATATGTATAAATTACTTTTTAAAATATAAATATTTACAATTTTTTAAATATATTTAAATATTGTAAATATTAGCATATTCAAATATAATATTCAATTTAAGGCAAACATAGAGTCTACTACATATTGATTTTTGTGTTACCATTAAGCACTTCATTAAGATATTCAAAATGTTTATAAGATTATTACATTTTCTCCAGAACACTAATTGAATTAGGGTGTTAAAAAAAACGTTCAGTGAAATTGAATTATTACCAAAACATAATTTTCAAATATGTGGTATGTCAATTTTTGTTATTTATTAATAACTTCCGACGATGATATTAGTGAAATAAGCTTTATTTCTAGTTGTCAAGATTCAAAATACAATAAGTTACGTTGTATACACGACAAAATAGGCTGTTGAAATTTATAACAATTTAAGAACTTCTTAAGATTTATTAAGTGTGCAGTATAGTGCAAGGAAAATTGCAACTAAAATGATTTACTAGTGTAAGTAATATGTTATAAAGAATTCGACGGTACAAATATACCCGTTTATACCCGTATTAAAAAAAAACACAAAAAGAATGATGTCCTAACGCCTAAACAATGCTTTATACGTTATATTTTGGAAGAACTTCGATCATATCTGCTATTCGTTGGGTAGCTACGATGTTACAGACAAACATACGATTAAATACACACGTTAAACTTATAACTTCCCGTTTATACGTCATGGGTTAAAAAAACAAAACTCATAACTTTTGTAATAACTTTCTTCTTATTATTTATATTTGACAAATTATTAAACTTCTGTCAAATTCAATTTAAAACATGTTTTAAATGATTTCCCTAAGAACGAGGTACTAATAACATTCTTAATATTCAAGAGAAGTCTTAGTTAACAATTTTCCTTTAACTTAATTTTCAAGAGAATTGAAACGTGAATCTTAATTAGTGGTTTGGACAGTTTACCGAGTCTCAATTAGCTTCGCATTGAATATACTTTCAAATAACATTGTTAGCGATCTTTTATCGAAAGTTTTAAAATTTTAAGATTTATTTTAAGAATTCATTATAAATTCTAGGGATCTATCTGCTATGGAAAACAATATCTTAGCCCGATTGATAAGAGGATTATGTTTTTCGCCGGTATGTTATGCAATGTCCGTTACATTGTGACCTAAACTAATCGGCGTGACCGTTTTGAAGAGTGAGATTTCATTCGATTCGAATCCTTCTTCGCAGTGTCATACACAGTCAGTCAATTTTTTAATGTTTTAAATTAACTATTTCTTGTCTATTTGGCGGTTTGTATACTAAACTAATGTAAGGATTACAAATTAAAATTTTAATTAACAATCTATATTGAACAGTTAATGTTTCCCTCAATATGTATCACTATACATCTAGCAACGTTGATTAAAATTACAAGTTTTAAATTTTTAAGTTTTTAAGTTTTTACATACAAACCAAGATACGTAATGAAACAAATAGACCATAGCTGTTTATATAAATAATAAAGAAAAAAATAATTGCATGTAAGCTCTTCGAAGAAAAGGGGCTAATATGCTATTGTATTAGAAACTACATTGTATGCACTTTAAATTGGACTGAGTTTCTCGAGCTCCTTTGCTAAACGCTCCGCAACAAATGCGCAAACAATTAAGAGCTCGTGTACTCAGACTGGACGTGGAAATGAAATGCTTGCAGTTAATTAAGATTGCAGTTTAGAAATCTCTTCTAGAATAATTTGACAATATCTTAATATTATATGTTGTGATTGCACATCTATAAGCATATCAATATATCTTATAAAATAAATTGTAATGATATGCTCTTCCTTTTCTTCTCCTCCACGCGCCTAATAACACCATTTTCTTTTTTGATTTTACTTACTTTTTTGATGTTACTGATTTGGATAAAGTATATACTAATGAGCACGAACCGGATACATCGCTCGCGGATGTCTGATGAGACCGGTAAGATCTTAGAATGGCGGCCACATATAAGTCGACACAGCTTACAGGTAGACCCACAAGATGGACCGAAGATTTAGTCAAGATTGCCAGAGTACACTGGATGAGGGAGATGCGGACCGATATTTGTGGTGATCTATGGCGTAGGCCTACTTCCATCAGTGAACGATTATCGGATAAAACGACAACTAAAATTGAATTAATCGATATTAATATTGTTTAAATAAAAATATTAACTATTATTATAAAAGTGTACAGAATTTACTGACAAACGTTTCTTGTGAAATGGGAACATCGTTCAAGTAATGCTCGAGGCAGTCATTATCTGAAAATGACATGGGGCGGGTAAATGAGTCCCGCTTAACTTTACCGCCAGAACTTTCGATGACAAGTATTAAGAAGCGAAAACGTGTGATATCTGTGGTAACAAATTGCCCGTCAAAATTACACGTATGTCCTCTAGACGACTGCATACTAACAGTTAATTTTAAAACTCGGCTTCAATATAATCGATCTTCCTTCCTTTTACAAAGAAATATTTTATTTACTTTACAAAATAAAGCTGTAGTACCCAAAAGTTTACTACTTTTTTGGATGCATATGCTCTGAATGTTTGACGTTAATTTTAAAATGTATGAACATTCACAGCGATGTAATAATGGCGTTTAGTTTGTCATAGAAATTGTCTATTATCCCATGCGACGGAAAACCGATAATGGAATTGGCATGCGCATGCACCAAACTAAATTATTTTAATATTGCAGGCTAAGGTAATTTGCAAATGAGGCAGTTAATATTAACAGTATAGATAAAAAAAAATTATTATAAAGAAACCTCTCACATTACCTAGAGGGATGAATTAATGCCGCCATAATAAGAAAGTGGTTCACCTGACATTATGTGACCGCTACTCATAGACATCTACAACGAGCTAATGAGTTGCAGTGAGGTGAAGAAAAAATGTCCATTTTTCTGTTTATCCGAAGGATTGATTGATGATTAGGCCTCCGGCCAAGCCTTTCTTTCTTCACGAATCAAGCCGATATAAGTTCGCCTAGGACGACCCCAACCCGACGGTGCTACTTTTTACATAAATATTCCTTGTCACTCTTTTTCCGCAAAACTGTTTTAAATTACTGAAACTTCTCAATTTTACTCAAATCGTCCTTTTACAATTTAAAGTCTCACCTGGCATAAACATGAACATCATCTTAATGGTATTTATCTCAACGGCCAAGATACTCGTAGGCCTCCCCCATTGATCGCATTCGTCATTGGGGGCAAATGTGCCATAATCACCACGTTTGACAGACGGGTTCGCGATCGCAGTATGCTCCACCGTACTTATAAATGGACGCTGCTGCTTGTCCTCCGGTGGTCTTAACATCCAGAGTCAAGACAAACAGAGATGTTGATGCACACAAATATTTATCCTGGGTGGGAATCGAACCCATGATCTGCGGCATGAAAGACAAGCAACTTACCAACCGCGCCAACCGGTCCGTCCGTTAAACTCGTTAAAATGTAGGTAAAAAATAAACAATTTAATATCGTAGCAAAATCACATCGATCCAGGGGTATTTATTGCATGCAAGTCAGTACCTACTCACATCACATCACATCCTTTGTTCATTCACATGGTCTTCGTTTACTTAAGCAATAGAAGTACCTATTCGTCGAAATTTCTAGACGATTTTCATAAATATAGAAATTAAAATATATTTTTTTCGTTTACACCGTTTTAATTAATAAAAATTAATCGAAGCTTGAACATTTTTAAATTAGTAAGATCAAGGTGAATTACGCTCTCTCTCGCCGAGCCTAATTAAGAGTTGCGTTTAACAATGAATGGCGCTTATTAAAGAATACAGTGCGGAGACTTGGTTTTAATTAAATTATTATATAGTATTAATATATTTTTCCACTTCTTAGTCTTGCAGCTTAATGTATAAAATATAAGAAATTTATTGGTATATATAATTGAAAAAATAATTAGCAGCATGATAAAGAAGTTTTTAAGTTTATTTCAATAAATGATTTCTTACATAATAATGTAAGAAATCATTTTTTTTATTGAAAATTGAAAAAAATATTTTTTGAAATTTGTGTCAATTGTACAATTATAGACTCATTGCTAAGAAAGCGGAACCTAATAACTATTGTTTTAAATTATTATTAATTTCTGTTTATTATTTATTAATTTGGTTTAAAAATTTAGCAAATAATAGTGTCTTTTTTTAATTCGTTTAATTTGATATTAACAAGCTGTTAATAGCAAATAAGCTAACCGATTTTTTTTTATTTAATAATTTCATCTTAGCCCATGATCTTCGACTGCTGGACGTAGCCCTCCCCTATTGATCGCATTATTGGGCGGAAATGTGCCATAATCACCACGCTTGGCAGGCGGTCTGGCTATCGCAGTATGTTCCACCGTACTAAAAAAAGGATGCCGGAAAAGAAAATGGGACTTAAAAATTACTTAAGAATAATTTTTCAACATATTTATTGTTGTTTCATATTTAAAAACAATCATATCTGCATATAAAACAAAACATTAATCCTTGGTACATTTCTAAGTTTGATAAGTGGTAGTCACAAGCGAAGAAGACAGGCTTCTCGAGGACTATACAACTTGAAAGTATCATCTCGCCTTTGAAGAGTTGTTATAAAGTACTACGCAAGTCTTGATTTGTTTTTGCAATGCAAATGTACATTTTCATTTTTTTTTTACAATTTTAATTAATCTTAAAATGCTTTAATTTACATTATATTATACGTAGTAAGATTTCTTAAAACGATAAAACACGCCAACTCTTGCTGTTTTCAGTACATTACTCGCAAAACATATGAACTCACGCTTGTAATCCAGAGGGGTAGACAGAGGTTATGTGAATTAGGTGAATGTGCTGGTTCCAACGGGGAAGCTTCACGACCGGACAAAAGATAAACTTGAAGTAAAAGTATTTAGAAAGAGGTGCTGCAGGTCCCATCCCTTTACCATACCTTTTAACTCTCCTATTCTTTATCTACCCCCCCGCATATAAAGCTAGCAAAGCATTTTAATAGTTGCGAATATTGATTAGCAGCGATGATCACGTAACATCGCTCGTTAGCTTTCTTTTACTGCAAAAAAATGCTCACACAGTGTAAGAGGCAGATCGTTTTGAAATGTACTATATAGGTTTTAAGCTTCGAATACGGACTTTCATAAATCAATTTCAGCATTTTTCAAATAAAATTTAGTCATTTTAAAATCTAAATCAAAAGGAGCTTTAATTTTAATTTGATTTAACGTCTGAATTTGATTTGGAAAAGTTCCATTTTGAAGTTGTTAACCTAACTTAAGTTTATAAAACGAAAAATAACATATACCTATTTGAATTTCGTTGAATTTTTGATTATTGTCATTTTTTCATTCTTTAAAACATAGTATTCCAATAAAATTATTGATAAAAAACGTAAAAATTATACAACTCTAACTATTCAGATTTTATTTTTAAAATGAAATCGCAACGTAAGTTAGTAAATTAGTCGCAGCGAACAAATGTATAAGTTGGGAGTGAATGCCACTCAAAGCTCCGCAGTAGAGTGGCTCGTTACCGCGTCACATTTCAATGAAATTCATGCGCCATGCAACATCTGCCCAAACTTGAGGAAAGAGGATTGCATTCGCTAATTCAATGCTGCCTTAATTGCTTCATTTTATATGTTTTACAACTAAATATATGGGTATTAAAGAGTACAATAATGAAGTTTTAGAACGAAGTGAACAAGAACCAATCTGGAACTTATCTTTAGGTTTATAAATCTCCTGTACGAGTGTATATCATTGAATTCGCCTTAAGCTGCTGTACCAATTTTAATAGTATCGTATTTTTGTTTATGTTTGAGTGTGTACCGGGAAGTTAAGATTCACAATGCAATCATTTCACTTAGTTGTTTAGTTCTATTTATAAATATCCCGGTGGCATGCACTGTCATTATTAGCTGAATTTTAACATTTATTTTTACATAACGGACTTTTGAGTCAAATAATTTGAGTCAAAACGAGTCCTATCTCTAACCACTGATCTAACGCATTTCTTTAATATAGTATAACATCGTGCAAACATTTTATAATTAGAACGAATTACAATTTAAAAAAAACTTTAACAATTTTGAGTTAAATAAGTTTTTTCTATAAAATTTCTAATTTTATTTGGCAATGAGAGCGACTTGACGAAAACTAGAGATTATAAGAGAGCCTGTTTTTCAGCTCCGGTGGTATTTATTACCGTTTTAGAACAGCGTTTGAGTGCAACATATCAAATGTCAAAGTCATCTCCATATCTGACTCCTTTTATATCCCTTATCAAGGTAATAGAGTCTTATGAGGTCACGATTAAAAAACCGGAAACTTTGCTGGTGCAATTTTGCGAAGTAAAAAGAAAACAATGATAAATTATGTTTAATATTATCTATTACTTTATTTATTTCTACAAGCGACGCGTAAACTTTAATTATAATAAAATGTTGGCATGAAACTCAGCACTCAGCTAAATATCTATTTTTCCATTAACAAGATGAATATTATTTTATAAAATTTAAACTCTACTTGAATTAACGTACATTTCCCTTTAAATGTTAAATATACTATAAATTATGTTTGATATCCCCTTAAAATTAGTATAGTATAGCTATAGGTAAAATGAGACTAATTTGAGAGAGATACTTATAATATAATGGTATCATGTTATCGAAATTTATTTCTGAGGTTAGTAGAATCAATATTTAATTTGGAATAAAATATATTTTAAAGACATGATTCTGACGTATGCGTTTTTTTATGCGTACTAACTGTTGTCCGCGACTTCCTAAGCGTGGAATTCAATATTGATGAACACGCAGATATATGTAAATGTTTACATATAGATTATGTAAACCTTTACATATATCTGCGTGAAAACGTTCCGCGGACACTACATTTTTCAAGGATTAAAGCTAAAGTGATATTTCAGACTATCAGATCTATCTCTGTGCCAAATTTCGTCCAGATCTGTTCAGCTGGTGTGGAGTTACGTGGTGACAAACGTCCATCCAAACATTCGCATTTATAATATAATGATTTTTTTTACCCTACGTAATTTTGTTTATAATAAATACTATCCTATATCCTTCCTAGTACATACTTAGCCACATACTTTTAGTGAGACGGGATTTTTTTTCCCAATCTGTGTCAGACTTCTTAAAAGATTAAGATTACCTAAGGATACTTTATTATTTTTGAGGAGTAAAAAAGAACACATTTTGAAAATCGTGATAAAAGGTGTGAATATTAATTTTTAAATTTACCAAATCCTATTTTTTACTATTTAATGCCATCTAGCGACCTAACGAAGCAACATTGTAAAAGTTTTAAAAGTTAATTTTTTGACCTGCTTTGTAATAAACACGCAATCCCGTACAACCGAAACGTCCAGCCTAAGTAGAACCATGATTGACCAATTTGACAATATAGATCGAAGGTCAAGTTACATCGGCAATCTCAAAATGTATATTTTTAACTTTGTATTATCTTTGAATCATCTTCATTTTATAGAATATCTTATATAGTAAACTAAAGTTTCATACCAGTCTACTAAATAGTCATATTATAGCATTTTTTCTGACGAAATGTTTAACGTAACACTTTAAATTGATATAACTTTTTTTATTTATGCACCGATTTAGATGAAATGAAAACTTACTCTAACGATTGAAGCTAATTAATACACATTGGTGAAAACCGCATCCAAATCGGTTAAGCCGTTTCTGAGATTAGCGCGAACAATGGAACAGACAAACAGACATACAGACAAACAGACAAAAGTTTTAAAAATGATTGTTTTGAGTTCTATAGCATTGGTAAAAACACCCTGTAATAGTTTTGCTAATTTATTTTCCATGTCCAGTCACCGATCAGTTACGATTTTCTTATATGTATAGATTTAGAGTCAGATAATAAAACCGGACTTAGTGGCGTTTCATTTATACTTTCTGAGATAAGAATAAAAATCGTCTTTGATATAACAATTGATTATACTACGATTGATTTTACTACGAGTCGTACTTTTTTCATTCTATCAGCAGATATGTCGGTTTCGCTCGCCGACAAGTTTAACCGAATCGACCAGAAAGAATACAAGAAATAACATTCTGAGACCTCCTTTAGCTCTTTTGATAAAGTAAGAAATGTTTGTTTCTCTTCTATAATTCGCTGAATAATCATAATAAAAACAGGACAAATATACTTTATAGTTAACTGTATGTCCATTACACATTATAACTTTTTTATTGTTCTTTTAACGCTATGACCTACTTTGTTACATAAATAAAGTAGATAATATATAAAAATAAGCGCATACAACCGTCTAATCGCAATTAGGTCAAAGAAAAGGAATTGGTAGTTGAACAAACTTCTCGTCTGAAATTATTTAAAAGCCG
>DWLR01006205.1:0-10260 GCA_018246295.1 Papilio alexanor hazarajatica
ATCTCAACACTGATGAATCAAGCTTGTTCGTTTCTTTTTAATTAAAGTTCCAATTATTTAGGCCGCAATATCAATATTATTGTGGCCGATTGCATTCTGGAGCACATGTAATAAGAAACATTGTATCAAATGAAATATCCCTGATACTTAACATGCGATACGAATAAAGATTGTACGTCTATCAAATTAACAAAAAAAATACAAAAGCTTATATGCTTAAAACTATACTTATTAACTACTTTCACATATAAAATGTAGCAAGTGGAGATATGGCCGTATAAGATTATTTTCCCGTACAAATAACACTGGTACGGTTGAAATATAACATACATTGCCCTTTGTGTGTTAATCAAAAGTAATTACACTGACAACAAAGCCAATATAAAACAAAGAAACAACTATTGTTGTTAAATAATAGAAATGTAGGAAAAAATATTCTGTTGCTAATACAAAAACATTATAATCTGAACAAAGTACTGAAACGAAAAATGTGTTATCATCAATATCTGTATGAAACGAATGAAACAGATAATATTATGATTAAGATTTAAAAAAAACACTTTTCTCATTGGGGTAAGCAGGGTTTTATTGTATTAGAATTTATCATAAAGCGTTGAGACAAAGATTGCTTTGTCTCAACGCTTGGATTTTCCCACGTTGACACGATACTCTTGCAGTTTACGTATTGTCAATTTTACTGAGAGTAACCAATATTTTGTTATGTAATCCCTTTATTATGTACTTTTCCTTGAATGGATCATGACGTAACATTTCAAGATGCACGTCTTACTCGTATACCCGACTCGTCCAGAAGGGTAATACATTTCAAGTTTATCTTTTGATTCGTTAATTAAATATTTCTTGTAAACAAAACGTAGGCCAAACTTAGCTGGACTTACTCACGTTGATCTTGTAAAGTAACCTACCAAATACCATGCCTTCGTGGCGCGATAGTGCATTAATATAGAGCGATACAACAACGAGAGACCATTGAGATGAATATTTGATTGAGACTATGTTTAACTGAACTTAATTTTGTTAAGCTAGAATTCTTAAAAGTAGATATTACTTAGAAGTGCGATCATTCAAAAACATTATTATAATATTATATTATGATCATCGGTGTACAATCTTGTAAATAATACGAAACGAGCAAGTAACGTCAAACTGTATAAATCAAACAAGTTGGTAGGACATGTTTTCCAACAAACATCAGTTTGACATGATTTGGCTTTCACCCAGCAGCTAAACTTGGGGACTCAACAAAGAATCGATTGGGATGATTAATGAATTCCTATTAAACGAACCTAGCAATCCATATGTATTGTTTAGTGTGGATATTTTACTCATAATTAAATTAAATAAAAAATTAATTAACAGAAGTAGCTTGATAAATTATCAAGATAGAAGAAGAATAAATATTGATAATATAACTCTCATGCCCGTAACCCGTAACCCGTAGAGGGGTAGGCAGTTAGTATGAATCTCCTTTTGACGCGATCCTAGCACACCTCTCTCATTTTTATGCATCATTTTCTCATCATACTTTTCTGCATCATCTCATACTCCGTGTATCGTATTTTTTTACAATATCACTAATATGACCAACATAAGTTTTTCTGGGGCATCCCCTACCCATACTACCACTCACTTTTGCTACATAATTTTGGCAAGGAATTATTAGTACCGTTGATTGACAAATGAGATACCGCGATCCCAATCCTATTCCCATTACATTCGATCAGTCCTGCAAAACTTAAAAGTACATAAATTCTGTGTACTGGAGTGATGAATATAAAGTTTAGAAAGTTATTATTCAGTCCCTAAGCAATAAATAGACTTGTGTTGGGAGGGCGCTTCGATATTTAAAACTTTTACCGTAACCCCTTTCTAGTTTACGACAATTTTATAACACAGTCTTATGACACAGTCTTTATAGTTGATTGAATGTTACAGAAATATATACCAAAGGATTCAACAAAAGTTCTGCTTATTGAAATTAATTTTTTTTTTAATTAGACGTACCGTGGCTATAAATGGCTTACAAGTTATAGAATTGTATTAATGAAACATATTAATTGAACTAAATTATTCTTATTATAATAATATTTTAATTACCTAAATAAAAAATAATTTGAATTATATAAATAAAGATAAATAAAAACTTGTCATAACTAATCTTCAAAAGCTCGATAAACAAAATTACATTCATATCGGAGACCAGACAATTTCAAATAATACCTTTTTAGTAATATGTTTATATGTAGAGTTATATTACTAATACGATATTATCATATATAATAATAGTATTCATAATAACCTACATAACCGTGAGGTGTCCAAACTTAGGGATTACATACTTAAGGCGAACGTAGGAATGCATCAGGATGTTGTAGCAATGGACAAAGGACTCAGGCCACTTTCCTTGGCTACTAGACTTGAGTCTATTAGACATATCGTTTCCGGTTGTTCTCGTCTTGCTGACGGTGCATACTTACATAGGCACAATCAAGTGGCCAAAATCATCCATCAGCAACTCGCCCTTAAATATGCTTTTGTGGATACTGAGGCACCATATTACCAATACCAACCTTCACCAGTTCTGGAAAATAGCCATATCACGCTCTCCTGGGACCGATCTGTTATAACGGACAGGACTATTGTCGCCGATAGGCCTGACATCGTGATAATAGACCGATCTGAGAGTCGTGTTATGTTAGTCGATATCACTATTCCACATGACGAGAATCTCGTGAAAGCCAAGACAGAAAATTTTACGAAATACACTGACTTGGCGCACGAGGTTACCTCCATGTGGGGTGTGAAATCGACTACCATTATCCCGATAGTTGTATCCACGAACGGATTGATAGCGAAGAGCTTCGACCAACATCTTAAGAAGCTCTCGCTAAATAGTTGGATAAAATGTCCGATACAAAAGGCGGTAATTTTGGAGACTGCCCGCATTGTGAGGAGATTCCTCTCTCTGTGACCCTGACCACTGGGTGTTTGAGTCATAGGAACTTCGCAGACAGTGGCATACTATTTTATAAAATATATTTTAGATTATTCGTTTTGTATATTTTTTAAATATATAGAAATATGTAAAAAAAAATCATAAATTGAATAATAATAATAACCAGACGAAGACAAAATTCTCACCATGTATAGTAATAATCATTTAATATCACAACATCACATTAGTTCATATAAATTCTAATAAAACTTCGGTTAACAGACGAAATATTGTTTTGAATTTAACGGCTCAATTATAATAAAACTGCGGTAAAGGTTATTTAAAAAAACGCAATAAAGTCACGGCTGTTTATAAAACTTTCATGCATTTAAATTTGTAATTTCAAAAATGGCATTTGCAGTTTGTGCAATTGTATGATAAGTGTGTATTACTTTCATTTTTCTATTCGACTGAACAGACATTACCACTTTAAAAAATATAATAGTATTATGGAGCTGGAAAATAACATTCCTTAAACTTGGTAAGCAGAAAAGAGCACATAAAAGTAACTCTGGAAAAAAGGAGAAAGATCAACGGTATCCAATAAAGGAATAGCCATAAACCATCTATATAACTTAACATAAAATTAGTGTATCTAGTTAAAAAAGTTTAGCTCTAGACATCTATTTCTTAACTTGTAATCTTGACATTGTAATGGCTATTTTGTAGTCGCTTAACGATGTTCAATTAAAAGTTTGTTCTTCGCAACGCTTTATTCTTGAATTTATTTTGAACTAGCCCTTCGTGCTTGGAATGCAGAATTTTTTTTAAGTTACGCCTTAATATGAAAAATTACTTAAGTTTCTGCTCGATCATGCTCATCTAAAGTGAGTAGAAGGAACAATACGCTATATAATTAATAGATTAGATAATTTAAGAAAAAAAAGATAAATAAAATCTCTGACAACCATCTGAACCTCAAAAAAATACGTAGTCCTCTTTTAGTGGCATAATTAGTATAGTAGCTTTACACTTTTCCTCCTAGCCTTACGTTAGAGCATTAGTACCACATAACCTTGAACTTGCAAAAATTCTTAAATGTGATTATCAACGTATTATCATTATGATTTTAAACATATATACATTATGTTACGTTTTTAAACTAAGATGCAGGCAGGTGAATAAGCTAGCAGTTGTTACGAAAATTGGTCGATTCGTGCAATTTTCCGAAAGATTTCACAAAAACCTGTACGGTGTAAAGGTATTTTCTATCGTTGGGTTAAGTCCAATGGTTAAAGTTAAGTTAAGTTATGTGTGTTATATATTAAACCCCACATGCAGGAGGAGGATGGCAATTCCTATTAAGTGTTCTTTTTTAATCAATGTCTCTTCCCCAAAGTACTTTTTCAACCGTCGCGGAGCTGCTTGCCTATATATCAAGTATGAAACCCCAAAGTAATAACTTTTTAATAAAAGTTGTGTAAATGCAGTAAGACAATGAAATAAGCCAATCTGACCTAAGACATAGTTTCAATGTTGTGAACACGCAACTTCAACACAACACGGGGACGTCACTCCAAACAATTTCGAAGAAAACCTATTTCAAGTTTATAAGATTTTCTTTGACGAGTTTTACAACGACGTACGAAAATAAACATTATGTGTACATTGATACAACTTTGTAAAACTAAACTAAGAATAACTAATAAATATTACCTTCACAGAGACAGGCAGGATAGACCAACTTAGACAATAACAATACAAGAAACGTGAAATAAAAACTAAGATATTATAACCTATTGCTCAACATTTGGTGACGTAAGATTACAAAAACCTAAAAATTTTACAGTGGTAGATTCCACAACAACAACATCTGTTGCATGAATGGCCCGCTCGACCGGTGAAATACCACGAGGAATGAGTGCCGGAGGCCTAATTATAGACCTCTTTCCCTTTACACCTTTTTCTAACAAGGAAAGAGTGATAAGATAAAGAAGATTTGAAGGAGAAGAGCATGGGTAGGAGCGAGAAATGTCCATTTTTCTTTCCATAAAAGGTAGGTAACCCATCTGCACTCGCAAAAGCTTGTTGCAGATGTCTATACTCGTAGGTAATGGTCACTTAGGTGACCGCTTGCTCGTTTGCCACCGGGTATAAAAATATGAGATTGATGATATATAATAAAATGATAAATCTATATCGACAAGGTAACGTAAAATATAAATCGATTCATTAATCACAAGAATCGATCCGAGTTTCTGCATTCAGTCGTAAAGTTTGACTTACGTTTGAAAGCCAAATCGTGTCCAACTGTCATGGTCTTTGGCAAACATATCCTGTTGACACATATAAATTGTTTATTTAGGTATTGCTCACTCGGAGTACTATTTTTATCGAAGTTTATTATATATCTAGATTACTATAAGTAAATAGCACATTGACACCAGCGTCTATTTATGATTTCTTAGTAATAATAGTGCCATCTATTGTTTATTAAATAAAACTTACCTTCATTAATTTTATAAGATATAAACAGGACTTTCAGACTATAATGTCATAATATTTGTTTACTAAATCCAGGAACAAATTTAAAAATATATATATTGTTATTTTTCACCGACTCCAAAAAGGGGAAAGATATCGAGATCTTTCCCCTTTTTTACCTTCATTCTTATATTTGTTACCTAATGACTTTGACATTTATTAACCGATTCCAATTTATTTCTATCCGTCTCTCATTTTTTTAATGAAAACATTTTTTGCAACAAAAAGCACTACAAATTAAATACACTTATAAATAACATATAACAAATCTTTTCTTAAGTACAATTTGCTGATTTATTTTTTCCTGAGTAAATGTAATATCTATTGTCTCCTCAATAGGCAAGCCTGTATCGAGGAAACATTTCTTTTCCGAGACAAACAGAAACTTTTTCGCTCAGCAGACATTGAATTTGGATACGTTGTATTACAATAAACTTAAATACTCGGTAATATAAATGTAATATAAAATAAAGTACGCCTAATGAATGATGTCAATAAATAAAGAAAGTTACTACATAGGAATTTAATTTTAAACGGCATTGGACGTTGGGTTTCAAATATATAACCAAAATTGACACATTGATAGACTGAAGACAATCCCTATTTAGATTTAATTAATAGGTTTATAATGAGTCTTAGCGTGGATATAAATAATACCATATTTTGTCCGTGGCTTCCCACACATTTGTTTCTTATTTTCCTATTTTGTAATTTGAGTATAAATATATAATTTCGATAATAAATATAGAAAGACGTGTCAAAAACTTGTTTTGTCAACATTATCATAGCAACTGATATTGTAATTGAATCTTTTTTTCTATTTCTTATCCCTAAAAAAGGGAATAATTATACCAAGCTTAAGTCGATTTTGTTTTTGCTACAAAAAGCTTAAAAGAATATTTTTTGCGTTATAAATATTTTAAATTGTTTTAAAGTATTTTTAAATATGAATTATATTTTTAAATGAAATTATATAAACATGAAATTCAGCTATGAAAATCATATGCACGGAATGCACGGCAGCAGTTGTAGCGAGCCTGAAAAGGCTGTATTATGCAAATACGAAACTGAGGCGAATCTAGCTTCCTGCTTATTTTATTCGTGTATTACGGTTTTGTTTCTGTGCATGTTCTAACTTTAAAATATTTCATTTCGTAATATAATTCTTGGCTTTAAAGTATTTTACCTCTATGGTGGGCAAAAACAGAAATCACTATCTTTCACTACATAAAAAAAACGTCGCTGCGAAAGTCTCTCTGGTTGCGACACATTCAAAAACTACTGAACGAATGTTCATATGGGTGATACAACTTTACAATAGTATGTTGGCGTATATGATACACTACCGGTGCGCAGCCAGGGCGGGTGGCTATAAATATAAAAAGAGATAAATAAAAACAATCGTTGAATAGCAAGGAAACCATGCTACAGATAAAAACAAAACTCAAGTTACATAATTTTCTTCATCATTCTTTAATTAAATAGACGTATAATTTAAATAATAATAATGCGGCTTAAATAAAAAGGAAACGCTATTAATTAGTAGCTAATTATCACGATTGATTTCACTGCAAAGTTTTTTTTTTTTTCATATTTAATTTTCTAGGAAATTAAAACAAAGTCGTACAATTAGACGGAAATTCTCTTTAGCGTTTCACTTTAATATAATTAGATGGGAGTTTTATATTTCATATCGTACATTAAAGCAACGTCTATTTCAAAATAGAATTATTAATATACTCTCATTATTCCAAATTCAATTTGTAGTTGAAACAGATTGCTTGTATTATTCAATATCCTGTATTGTGAATTCCGTCTACTTTTGCCTTCGTTTCCCAATTTTGGTTTGGATAATCTCTAAAAACCAATTAACTCGCTTAGAATACAGAATCGCTTTGAATATCGTATAGAAGCGAGTCAATTGATTTGAACGACGTGTAGCAACACCACACTACGATATGATGCGACCGTGTGGTACAAACATTTACAGCCAGTGTTTGAAATTCGCGTCGCATCTCATCGCGTCGCGTCGCATTGTCGCATTTGTCATTCATCTAAGAAAACCTATTATTTCATCGATATCTTCAAAATCCCACAGCTATTTTAAACGAAATCTCCTTAAAAGATACATAAAAATAAACGTCTGATAGCACACTCATAAAGTATAAAACCATTACTAACAAAGTTCGCTGCCTACATTTTCAGCAGACATTTTGAAACCTCCGTGGTACGACGCGACGTGAAACATCACGAATGCAGTGTTTCAAACTCTAATTTCACACAAACACATACATACATACATAATGGAAATATTGAAATAAAGGACTTGCTTAAAAATTAAATAAAATAATTAACAAATGTAAGGTAACAGGACTGGGATCTCAATTAAAACACGAATTGGAAACAACTTCTATTACATTTATAAAAACAACAATCACAGGTAAACGGTAGTAGGCACAGTACAGAACACGAGTTTTAATAACACATGGGGTGAGCGAGGGAAGACGGAGCGTGTCACGACTGGTCTACGGTTCTTTCGACGCGACCGCCCGCGGGCGGAAGGAACCGTAAAAACATGGCGGCACGCTAGCTAACCCGTCGCGGGCGCCGTTGCTAGTCGAATTAACACCACGTTCAGCGTGCGCTGCGCGATGCGTTACACAAAGGCAATATTCTGATTATTCATAACCGATGAGCATGTATATAGGTGTATAGTAAAAAAAATCGTATTAAAAAAGCGTTTAGAGAAAATGTCGATGGTTGTATAGTTGCTTATGTATTGATATTTCAGATTGATAACATACACAACTCGTCATATGACAGCACTTTCTCACAGGTAAACTTTTGTAATAATACTTGAGCATATCTCGAAATAGTAAAGGAAAGCAAATGAAGTTTCTGATGTTCAATCAAATATCTTGAATAATTTTAACTTAGATTGACGCTTTAACTAGTCTAGGGAGATGAAGGATGCTGATGCAATATCAAACAGTTAAATATGGTTTTATATATCATTTGATATTTTTATTATCTAAGCATCTTTCGATACTGCGTGGATATCAAATGTGAATATGTACTATTATTTCTCGTTTGTTTTATTAAACTCGTATAACATTCAGGATATATCTTCAAAATCTTTTGACAGGGCAGAGTCCGCAACAATAACATCTGTTGCAAGAATGGCCCGCTCGACCGGTGAAATACCACGATCTCACAGAAGACAGATGTGAAGTAGAAATTTTCTGCGTTTCGTCTGATGAGTGAGGTGCCGGAGGCCCAATTTTAGTCCTTTTCCCTTTCCCACCTTTTTCTAATAAATTCTAAAATTTTAATATTCTAAAATCTAAAATTCTTTGTTCTAATAAGGAAAAGGTGGGAAAGGAAAGAGGATTGACAGGAGAAGGAAAGGTCCATTTTCTGTCTATCCTCTGCACTGTCTATTAAAGGTAGGCAACGTATCTGCAACTTGCAAATGCATGTTGCAGATACTTATGGGTAGCGGTCGCTTGCTCGTTTGCCACCTTTTGTATAAAAAAAGTCTTCATTAAATGTAGAACCAACATTGTTTTCTTTTTGGAAATAGACTATAAATTATCACCTTTCAGCAAGAAAGAGCATTAAAATATATTTGTGCTTCTCTCCCCCCCCCCATAAGCAAGCAACCCTCACGTTTGAGGCTCGTGACCATCACAACTATCTACGACCTTCGTTCTTATGATGTTACATCATCTTGACCTTTCTCCGGCTTCTTAAAGAGCATCGTAGACAATGGAGTCAAATGCGGTATGAGATCAGTTCAACGCATCGGGCTAGAGCTCCGCGACCATTTTCCATAAATTTTCAAGATTGTCTACATCTGTTGTCTAACCGATGTTTGGACTTAGAAGTTAAATAAAAATAAACAAATATAGTAGACAACCACTTAAGAATTTTCTACATTATACCACTCCATACGTTCGTAAAAGTTTATTACGTGAAAGAAAATACATAGCCTTATAAAACATGAGACGTACATGTAATTCTTGTAAGATACAATGTAACAACACAAATAGAAGCAAAAGTTACTATCTCATTTGACAGCGCTACTATGTTACTTTGAAGTTAAACACAGTTTTACACTCTGGAAATTCTTACGTAACGTCAACTTTTAAAATGCTTAGTCGAGTAACATTATAAACTTCAAACAGATAATACGTGTTAACTAAAACATATATTGTCTTTAGTTTTCTATTTTATGTCCCACTGTTATTTGGATTTGTCGTGGATAAATCGAGAGCACTCGCTATTTTAATGTATTAAAATTTGTCGCACACTGTTTGCCTTACTGTATAATTCTATCATAATAAATAAAAAGCACTCCAAGGCCCTCCATTGTTCATGTTAACATCAAAACATAATAATAGCTTGAAAACTATAAAAACACGAAAATCTTTAGCTTTCTTCCTATTTTCATACTTTTCTCGACCTCTTTCATGGAATCATTTAACACCTCTATAGAAGTTCATATCTTTCGTTTTTATCTCTGTTAATGATAAATATTGAGATTAAAACTTACAGTTTTCATTATTGACAAACTACATTTTTCCCATTTAATAGAGTACACTTTAATGCACTCGCAGCCAGTTCAACACAAGTGGCACTGATCTCACGTTTCCAAGCTGATGATAATTAAAAAAAGCAATTACTTTTAAGCGCATTGAATAAATTAATTGCAAACAGTGAAAAGGATTAAAAATTTAAGTTTTAATTTATGATCTGAA
>DWLR01006206.1:0-10259 GCA_018246295.1 Papilio alexanor hazarajatica
AACTTCGTATATATACTAACAATGAGTCACTCAATTAGTGCCTACCTGGATGAGTAAACTCACCCGCGCCAACCTCGAACCATTCCGCGAACTTTTTGACCTCCCTTTGTATGGACTCGACATTTGACCTTTTTTTTGATTTTTTTTACCCAGTACGTGACATACTTTTTAAAAGTTTAAGATTATCCAAGGATACTTTATTATTTTTGAGGAGTAAAAAAGAACACATATTGAAAATCTATTGACTGGTACTAATTTTTAAATTTACCAAATTCTATTTTTTACTACTTTATGCCATCTAGCGACAAAAAATTAAAAATTTTTTCAATCTTTTTAATTGTAAAATTAAAAAAGCAAATTTTTTCGCCCGCTTTGAGATAAACAAGCTATCCCGTACAACCGAAACGTTCATCCTAAGTAGAACCATGATCAACCCATTTGACAATATAGATTGTAGGTCAAGTTACATTGGCAATCTAAAAATGTCTATTTTTAACTTTGTTTTATCTTTGAACCACCATCATTTTATAGAATATCATATACAGTAATTAAATTTCATCCCAATTAACTAAACAGTCATTTCATAGCATTTTTTCTGAAAAAATGTTTAACGTAATGCTTTTAATTGATTTAACTTTTTTATTTATGCTCTGATTTAGATAAAATAAACACTAACTCTCCCGATTGGAGCTAATTACAATACATTGGTGAAAACTGCATCCAAATCGGTTAAGCCGTTTCTGAGATTAGCGCGCACAAACTTACAGACAAACCGACAAACAGACAAAAATTTTAAAAATCGTTGTTTTGAGTTCTGTAGCATTGGTAAATATCCCATGATAAATTGGTAAATATGTAAGAGTTTTGCTAATTTATTTTCCATGTATCTGACACCGATCAGTTACGATTTTATGACATGAATAGATATAGATAAAATTTATGTAAACAATAATTCAATTATTTTGCAGGAAACAGTGCCAGATTACGACCTTATAAACTGATTCGTCTTATTCTAAAGACTAGGCGTTCCATCATTTAAGTCTATGCAATTAATCAATAAGATACTTGTGCTTGTATTTGTGGTACTTGTATTTGTACGTGTAATGATCGGTATTTTTATAATGATATATGTTTATTAAATAATTGCATAAGGTTATATTTTATTACAAGAAACGTCTTGTGAACAAGTTAATTGATGTAATATTTCCTCGTGTAAATATTGAATTAAATCATTAAATTACTAATCGTGTATAGAATCGGGATAAGTCTTAAAAATATGACTATTCGAATATGAAGTAAAGTGACCGTTTTTACGGAGGATTCTTATAACATAACTACGAAATTTTATTGCAAAAGGCCTATGCTAATTAATCCACTTCTTGCATTTCTCTTGCTCAATGCGACGGTCCGTGTTCATCAGGTGTTCAGTACCCTAAGAGTCTTAAACTGAGAATTTATCCTGGATTATTAAGAAGGTAATTTTGGCATTATAACTTCTTTTTTGGAAGGTATAGTTCTTGGTTGGTTCATAGTACTCAAAATCAACGATAGTTTTAGTAAATAAGAATTAACTTTGACGTGAATATTAAGAAAATGTAACGGTTTTTTTTTTAAATAAAAGCAATAATATACTTTAAGAAGTTATATAATTCTAAAGAATTCTTATGTAAACATTTTTTTGTAATAAATTTATTTTGTTTAATTTAATTTGTTAAAAGCACACATCGAATTTAGCAATAGGTATATTCATAGTTACAACTTCTGGATTTTAAATCGCATAAAGTGGACACTTTAAATTTAGGCATGAAAAGGTGTGATAATATGTTTACGATTTTTACGATAACTAGTTTATAAAGTGAAGAATAAAAAAGATATTGACGTTGTCACAAAATGTACTTTTATCGAAAGGTTCCAATTAAGAGAATTTAAAAATGAGTTACAAAATTACAAAGTATTGACAAATACTTTTGATAAAGTTTGCATTAAACAAAAAGTGTAGTATTATTTTTCAAATAAAAATATGTAAATCCACTTTATGAGGTAAATCACACGCACGTTTTTATTGTCACGTTTTATCTCACCTTTTTATTTTTTACATAAACTTCGCCCAACAAAATAAAATAATGCTCTTCGTTTTTTTTAACATCTTCATAGCACGACGAATACTAATTTTGTATCATGATATTCTTGGGTTGGTGTTTGTGAAATCATTCCATTTTGGTATTGTTTAGATCCAATATGTTCCATTTTTCAATTCATTATTGAATATCATTGACCCACTTGCTAATTTTAGAATTTGAATTTAACTGATTTGATAAGCTTAGCCAAAATGTTTTTAAACAGTGAAACGAACGAATTACATAAGAAAAATGGAATGGGTATTTGCTTGCGCAGTATTGAAAATGAACTGTATTTTTTTACTTAAAACTAATAAAAATATAGGGAGTTCTAGAACGATTTTGAAGAGTCATGTCTTGATGTCACTCGATTCGTATTCTTTCCCGAAGTGTCATAATCAGTCGGGCTTATTGCATTTTTTTTTAATTAACTGCAAGTTTTATAAAAACAAATGCTGTAAAATGTGAAATTAAATAAGGTGCCCCGGCTTCTTTTATTTTAAGATAATTTTATATTCTAACTTTGTTTAATTTGGATTGTAAGAAGGATTTCACTGATATAAATGTATTACTGTTTACTCAAGGTTTTTAAAGCTCGCTTCGGAAAAGGTTCATGGTGATACCTATAAGTTGGCAAGACCAATGAATCAAGGATATTATTCATTTTTTTATTTATACAAGACATTTACTTAATTAATTAAAACACGGATGCTTCAGAACACGGTCACAATAAATCATCTACTTATATTTTGGTAACCACGAGTATTACTGACAATTATATCCTTGATTTTATTTACAAGACATTTGCTATCGCATAATTTTTTTTTAATTCTTAAGCTCTGAAGCAGGTTTAAAAATGATCACTAATTAAATCTATATTAAAATGTGGTTCCGATACGTATAGTGGTACAAAAAAATCTCAAAAAGCGTTTAATGTACAAATAATAAATTGGTAAGCCTATTTTTTTAACGTCAATCACTTTATTACATTGTTCATCATACTATTCCAATATATCAGATAGTGCGATTTTCCCTTTGTAATTAATATGTACAGATACAAATGTTTTAATACTTTGTTATCAGTCAGGCAAGGTAGGAAATAATTGTATTATCGTATCATTATTAACTATCTGTTGCGGTTATCGACAAATGTCAAGCTTTACCTTAACAAGGTTCGACGTTATAATACGAGTATCAGACGATCCAGGTCAAGGACGAAAAAGTAATAATTTTGTAAGTAATTTTTGCTGATTTGACATTTATAGTTTTATAAAAAAGTGGCTCAATATAGCTTTGGATATGTGTACGCTTTCCTTAATTTATTGAATCGTTCCGTTTAATTAGAATGTGTACAATTTAGACCATGTTGCATTCATATACTATCACTATTTAGCACCACTACCACTATTTATTCATGTTGTCTTATATTACAGGATAAACGAAGCAGGAAAATGAATCGTATTTATTTAAACAAACTGTTGACGTTCTAAACAAAAATATTAAGAATATGCGAAGAATCTTTAAGACGAAAGAGCTACTATTGCTGCCAAATGAATTCTTTTGTCTTTATTTTGTTTTTCTTGAAAAATGCCTAATGAATGAGACAAAAGAATATTTAAGGTAAAATTAATTTATTATATAAAAGTTAAAAACGAACCAGACATAAAATAGATACTATGATAAAAAGTATGTTCATTCCCTGCATATCCAATTTATTAGATTTTATACATTCATGACATGAGAGAGAGAGAGAGAGAGAGAGAGCGATTTTACGAAGTCAACCGTCAATCAAACAAGTCATCTATTACTACAAAATTTATTGGATCGACTCGTGTTCTTTTATCAGTAGACATTAATCAATAGACATGCCTGCTCAAAATGATTCATACAACGTTTTACACATTTATAGAATGTTTCATATCATATGTCAATTATTTTCTTTTATTTTGAGGCTAGTTAAAAATAATAGAATTCTTGAGCAACCTGTATATATTATTGCGTTGTTATTTTTGCAAGTGAGTACTTAAGTTTCTTCACTTGTTTCTTTTTTAGATTTTAAGGTGTTATTAATAATGCGCCTTTCTTATCATAAATAAAAAGAAAAACAAAGATTCTATGAGTAAAAAAAAGATGATAATTGTTTTCTAGGTCCAAATTTTACATTATGTTTGAACGATTGCTAGGCAATACGATATTTTAGTTAATTTTAGATATTGAACTTTGTATAAAAACTTTTAAAAAAAATCTGAATAAGTAAACGAAGTCAGCCAACAATAGTTTCACAATTTTTAACTAGATGGCATTGTTTTCTGAAAATAAAATCATTAATTTTACTCTTTGTCATGAACTTAGGACAATTTATAGAAATTATTTATATTATAATCATTGAATATGTTTATATATATGATTAGGTATCACATTTACCGGACATCTGGTCAGAAAAATTACGTCTAAAGATTTAATTACCTCGATAGATAGGTAAATATTGCATTTACCTATGCATATGGATCCTATAAAAAGTTTTATAATTTGTGTTATTCATTTATGCCAACGGCTTGATTTGACAGATAATATTTCGCTACGAGTAAAACTAATAGCAAGTAGTTCACTATCGTAGTGCGTTATAGATTATGCATCATAGATAACCTAAATAAACTTTATACGACACTACACTTTGCTTAAGGATTAAATTGGCTAGACGGTAGAGTTCATAGATTTTATATTATCCCAGGTTTTATTCTTAATAACAATAATAATATTTTTTCCATATAATAATAATAATAATAATAAAATGTATTAGTAACTAAGGAGTTTTACTTTATTTCCTAAATTATTTATTTTGTCGATATATTATTGTCATTTGGAACTTAATAAACTCGGGGATTATTTATATTTTGCTTATTAATATAGTTTTGGATGCGTTCTGTGCGTAGCTGCTCTGCAGTACATAGTTGCAAACACATATGTGACACACTTAATTTAGAGAAATCGGTCAAGATCGCGAACTTGGTATAGAGATTATAATGCTGTAAAGGTAAGATCACTCGACCGGTACGTCCTGAGCCGTCCAAATGAACCAAGTACAATTAGATGTAAATATATTCTTCGATCGGAAATGTGGAGAGTGGTTTTAATAACATACTACAAAGTATATTTTTTTATATAAAATGGTAAGTTTAAGATTCTAAAAACAGGTATAAATTATTTATTGTGTGCTCACTACACTATTTTGAGTCTGACAGGGACCGAGACGTAAGTGTACTATTAACATTATTATCGGTGTTGTTTTGTGTTTTGAATATTTAAATTGTTTAGTAGAATTTGTTTTAAATGCTTGTATTTGAGACGAATGCTGTAGTAATTACAGTGTTACAAATTGTATAACAGTTTAACCTCTCGAGGAAGTTAACCTAATTGGGACATTTCGGTTTTCGGATAGCATATTAGATCCCTAACTAAATAAAAGCCATAATATCTCTTGTCATACACTGTAAGCAACTTTGGAAAGAGATACGTGCTTACGTAGTAATATGAAAAAAGGTACATAGAATCCGGAAAAAATCAATT
Organism: Papilio alexanor hazarajatica; assembly: GCA_018246295.1. Lineage (NCBI taxonomy): Eukaryota > Metazoa > Arthropoda > Insecta > Lepidoptera > Papilionidae > Papilio > Papilio alexanor. Next base: position 5,685 of record DWLR01006206.1, read on the forward strand.
TTTGCCAGATTTCAGTTAAATTTTCCAACCTTTGATCACGAGATTAATGTACTTTTCATCTTTTCTATTGTTTAAATAAATGTACAGGAAGTTTCGTAAATTCATTCCATTTTACTATACTTGAGAAATAGTTTTAGGGTTCATTATATTTTATTGTTCAATTTTACATATTAGTAATTTTATTTCTTTTAATAATTTTAAGCATAATGTCAAATTTAACGCATACCAGGTTTTACGTGTTTATATCACATTTTTTTACTTTATTATCTTAAAATGTGTAATATTTGCACTATTACACTTGCGGGTCTATTGTAGATATAAATAGACAGAACACACATAGACCCGAACTTAAAATTTGCTTGTATTTAACTTGGAATTACTTAATAATTAATAAGTCTCTTGTATTCTGTAATATTTTGCTTAGACCTATTTAAACATATTTTTGTTAATGATTCGAAGTATTTCTTATGTTTGAACGTGTTATGTAAATAAATATAGGAATAGAATATTTCGTTAATCGTGCCCAAATTCATAGCACAATGTTTAAGGTCAACGTTTTATGCAGGTCTACATGTTTGTATGTATGTCCATATTGTGTTCGTTCCATTGTGGCCTCCTGGAGCTAAACTGTGGACCGATATCAAAGTGTGAGGTGTCATTCTATTCGTATTACCCTGCGGGTATATCCATAGGGGTGCAGTCAGACGGGGTTTTAGATTTTATTAAATTAACTACTAATTATTCATAAAATAAGTTAATAAAGGTAAAAAAACGACATTTTAAACAGACAGACAGACAGTTTAAAAGCGTGTCAAATTTGATATAATAAAAAAAATCTAATGTCTGCATGCAGTAGTTTGAAGATGAAGATTTTTTTACTGACTTGACGACAGACTGTTGAAATTGCAGATTGAAAGTGAAATGAGTTCGAATGGCAATCAAATATTTCGACAGTATAATTGTGATCGGCAGAATGACAGTACAAAATAATAAATTTAAAATTTCTTGTTCACGTAAATGATTTGTTAAAGGTAAAAATACTGATTTTAGTTTTAATTTGATAAACATTGACCTTAACTATCTTTAACAATAACTTGTGCCAGATTTGACGTTAAGTTTGAATCCAAGGAGATTAACAAATATTATTGACAAGAACCCTGCTCGGGCAGACAAGTAAAAAATATATTGCCAAGGCTATTCTCGGCTTTCTATTAGTGAAAGAATTTTAATAATATTAAAATTCGTTCAGTAGTTTTTGAGTTTATCCGCAACAAACAATCAAATCTTTTCTACTTATAATATACAGTATAGATAATAAAATCAATCGTATTTGATATGAATTTCTTTGATTCAATGCAAGCTGTGCTCAATAGTTATTGTTTTGAATTTGGCTGTTGCACGTAAGTTGAAAAAAAAAATGCCTCTTTCTTTGGATATAAATAACTTATTTGGAACAAAACACTCATAATTCTAATTGTGAGAGAATAATTATAAAATAATTGATGGTGTTAGATTGTAAACCATCATACCAAAACCACCTCCCCCATCATCACATCCATTACTCTTTATGTTAGTATATTTCTAAACGCAATGATGTTTTATTACATACGTATATTAACGAAAATAAGATACTCCATACAAGAAAAAAAAAAACGAAATCCAAATATGGTTTTTATTTGTCGATCATGCATGTTTAAGTATGATTTTTAAGGCTTCAACTTGTAGTAAAAACTATGTCAGAGTTTAGCGCCCTTTTACTATCAATGTTGAATGTTATTTTACAATTTTATGTATTCAGAACATGACGAACGAAACGGTGAAAATAAGTCGATGAACAAATAATTTTTAAAAATGCAGGTTTCACCATGACTATTGTAAAAGCAAAGTTACATGGTAACAGTGGTGTACAGAATATTCCAATACTTTGTGAAACTACGGTGACAGATTTTATAAGAAAAATTAAGCAGTCACAAAGTGTTATATTCAAATCTAAACAAAACTTTCAAAAATTACAAAGTAAAATCCCCATGTTTAGGAAAATATGGTACATATGTTAATAATACTGCAATAACTGTAAACAAAACCAAACAATATGTTATCGTTTTGGTTTGTTACCACCTGACAAAGCGACGGTGTTGCCAATGAACAGCACCTCAAAGTTTTCAACAATATTAAAAAAAAAACTTAAATAAAAGAGGTAAACTAACCACTGATTGCAGCGACATATTCCCTCCACTTGCTTCGAATACTCATTGTTTCTTTTCACTGAATATATAAAAAAAAACATTTATGATTTTAGCACGGAAATATTGTCCATGTGGGCGCGCACTCTATTCGTGTGCGGCGATCCAAAAACGTATTTACTTTCAGTCTAATATTAGATGGCCACGTGCTGCGCGCGTTTCGTCTTGATCGTGAATGGTTTGGTTTGCTGATTGTGTTGATGCGGTGCGGACAGTGGAGTCCCGTTTTGTTGACGGTTTCGACTGACAAACGGCGGTGACGTCACGTCGAGTGCGCGACACAGACAGTCGGCATCGGCATAGTCCGAAGTGCGCCGCCGCTGGCAGGCTTGTGTTGTGTGCCCCTGCCGCTTTAGAGATAAAGCCACGCTTTGTTATGCATTATCATACATTGAGCTGCGCTAGGTCGCAATGATAACGTCATTATGTACGGCGAAGTACTGGCTTCACGTAAAACTTCGAGAGGTAATTATGGCAAAGGGCTGTCATAAATTAAAAAATCGTTGCTTACTATTTTTTTGGCGAAGGTGTGTTTCATCATGTAAATTGAACACAAAAGGAAAATAAGAATATTAACTATACTATTTACTAATAGTATCTCGTATATAAACACGGGATGTATTTACACGGCTATAGATTTAAAATACGTACAAAACTCAAGTAAAAAAACCGCCATGACATTTTATAGATTTGACAGTTAACAACTTTCATATTCTTATTTTTAAAAGTACACCAAGAATATACTAAATACTCGTATAATTAAAACCACCAATTGACAGATTAAAAATTGTACCAGTTTTTTTGTACACGCTTGAAAAAAAAAACTCAACATTGTAGATTGAGACTGCAATTGATATTCGTTTTTATAAAACGTTTTTTTTTGTGGGAAAAAAATCTTATTGGGACAAGTCAATGCATCGTTGATTAATCGTCGAGCCATTGAACTTTTATTGATAGTCATATATCTTTAGTTTAAAATACACTCCATATTCAGCTGTATATTTATACAATAAAAGGAAAGATTTAATTTTTTTCTTTTCTTGGGTAAACTTTGAAACCAGTAAACCGATTTTAAATATATTATTACAGCTATTTTGATAATTATTGTGCAATATTGAAACACGAGTGACGATGGGCGAATAGCTAATTTTATAAACTTGTTCATACGTTAACGATCTGAATGGTTAAGTAAACACAGTAAAAGCAGGAGCTTTTACTAATAAGGATATTAAAGTTTCCTTTATTCACGTTTTCATTATTTGGGGATTAAAAAAATGCGTCCCAATTCCTATATTCGTGGCCCAAAATTTATTTATTCGAGGATCTAATCCGTACATACATATTACCTACCTACCTACCTACTTAGGTATTATGTTAATTAAAAAAAAATACAAAAATACCTAATCAGTACCCTTTGTGAGCCCCTTTGTGTCGGCAAATGGACTAATAAAAGTAAAACAGATCTTATTACTACGCCTAAAGTATGTTGCCAAATGCTATCACAGCTGTATTAGAAGTTTCGCATTTTCTTTTGATATTAGACGCCTTCGAAATGTAAACAAACAAAATAATGTTTAAGTAAAATAATCTTATTGCTCAATGTCTAAAATATATTTGTTGTTGAATACAGCAGTGTGGCATTGCTGATGTTTCGCCATGTCATTTGGTAAGCCGTTTTGTTATTGTAAAAAATTTCAATAGAATTGAAATTTTTTTTTTCAATAGAAATGGAAAAAAAAAGGTTTTTTTATTATGCGCCCTAGGTACGTATCCCCTATAATCTCATATAAAGTACCATTCCATATTCACGGTTTCTGTACTTGCGGCATATTTACGGAACAACCTCACGAATTTTGAAGAGCTTTTACTGTACAACCAAAATAATGAGATCACAATAAAGTCATCGTAAGCGTTTACAATTCTGGGATCAGACAATTGTGAAGATTAGATGAAGATAATATCTATATAAAATAAAATTATTATGAAGTCTCTTTTCATTTAAAAAAGGGTTTATTCCACTTATTTTACTTTATCATTTGAAATTCTTACATTTACGAGTACTAACGTGCTCCTTATTAGTGTTTTACTCATTTGTATTCGTATTTTTGCTAATCGATTTAGTCAAAAAGTAAACAGATGAAATTACACTGGAAAATTTTGACGAAATTAAATGCAATATGTGTAAATGTAATGTAATTGTAACCGATCACCCCTTTCCCACCTTCATCACTCCTTCACACCGTGTCTGAATTTCTGGAGTGAAATGAGTAGAAGCCGATATAAAATCGACTTCAAAAATATATGTGACCAAGATGTAAATCATTTTGATCTT
>DWLR01006207.1:0-10258 GCA_018246295.1 Papilio alexanor hazarajatica
GTGAGAGTAGTGTCGTCAGCATATGAGAGTATCTTGCAATTTTTGATGTTTAGGTTACATAACTCATTAATAAAGCACAGAAATAATGTAGGTCCGATAACGCTGCCCTGTGGTATACCGTAGGTGACTGGGTATTCCTCACTTAGATTGTCCCCGATCCTAACCTGTTGTACGCGGTTCTGAAGGAAGTTTTTTAAGAGTAGTAGTTGCGTATCTCTAATTCCAAACTTTTCTAATTTGTTTATTAAGGTTGAATGAGAAATCATACGTAAAACCATACACGGTACGGCTCAAAGTTAGAAGCAGTTTTGTGCAAACTTTATTAACTCGTAGCTTGTAGCCCGTAGGTTGTATTTCGTAAACGGTAAATATTTGAAACCGCATCGTTACGACGAGTCAGTAATTAAACACCGGCAGTGATCAACTCACATACAGTTCGTTAATTAATATGTTTGCAAAGCTAATTTGTTACCTGCAGTATTTATACAAGTTGCTTGTCTGTATCGGTTACTCCGAATTATGTAAACTTTGGAATAGCATATTTAAAACAGTTGCTCTAAGACCTTAGTAAGTCAATTGTACTTTTGAACTTGCTTATTTTTAATTCCTAATAATTATGATATCTGTAATCACAGTATAAATTGGATATTTAGTGCATTTTTATTAAGTTGAAAGAGCCTATTTCCTCGCTAAGAGACAACTAAATGGATGCTCGATGTAGTATTTATTCATGTTAAAGTATCTTTATACGATTTGCATTAATATCTGATTTTTTTTTCAATGGTAATAAATTCAAAAATAAAATAATAATTTTATTGCCTCAACAGGACGATTCACAACGTTTGTAATTAAATTTGAAACCATCCCTTGGTCAAGTAAATGACTAGTCGAGTTTACGTAAAATTTTAACCTCGATTCATATTGTATATCAAGCCTTTGAGAATTTGGCTTAGCTGGTGCCGTTAGCATGTTGATATTAAGTGTGTATTTTGCATGCACTTGGCATTAATTACCAATATTTACACGGGCCGTAAATTTGATGAGGTTTTCAGGAAACTGGATTTTAAGAATAAAATATTTTTCGTGGTACAAAATTAAGCACTTAAGTGAAACTGGAATCAAAATAACAGATCCTTCTGCAATTGTTCCTTGATGCGATTGATTACGATAATGTGAAATTTGTACAGTTAAATGCCGTATATGATATTAATGAGCACTGAGTTAAGATTATACCATAGAGGCTTGATATAATAAAGAAAAAGATGTAATATTTATTGTATTAAATAGCTTGCAATGTTATCGTTATACCGTCTACGCGTGTAATATTAACGCAGCTCGGTGTTTATATTTCGGATTTAACTTTATGCGTTATTTATTTGAGGAGTAAACAGTTTAGTCTTGGGTGCCTTTTTGTCCATTACAAAACTTGTTTTAATACTATTTTTCAACACAAATGTCAATAAATATTAGTCTAGTAATATACAGTTAAAAATCGAGAACGAACGGGAATCGATTGACTAAATAAGTAAAATTGAACGTTTAATGGTAATGTGTCCCTTATCGGCGCGGCTGCAGGCGATCTACTCACTGACGCTCCCTGCCTTCTGATATCGCGTTTTCAACATTTTTTCACTTCCGAACCATAAATCTCAAGTCATTAATCTTAGTTGCGAAGCGCGAATTCCATTATTACAATTCTTTATTCAAAAGATCTAAGAAAATTGAATATCAACATTTTTTTTTTTATTTCCAACATCTTTGTGAATTTTCAAGATGGAGGCTCCGTCATTTGTCTCATTGTGTTATTAATTAATATGGCTATTACTGAAAAATGAATTGCTTAATTAATTTTTGCTGTTCTTCATTACAAATGAAACATACAAAGATGTACATGTGTAATTTTGTGCGCAAAAAGTACTGAAGTAATTATTTTCATAATATATGCAATATGGTCAGAAAGTATTCAGTTTAATTACCTACTTTACGCTTGGCTCAGGCGTAATTAAAATTGAATGCGAAGTCTTTCCTCGAACTGAATATTCCACGTAATGTGAATTAACTGGCGACACATCACATACACACACGCACACATATTCGTACGCGGGGACTCATTAAGACGCATCCGCAATTAACAGATGCCTCCAATTCATATCTTTTGTAAGCATAATTACTGGTGTTCTTGGGAAGATTTTTTTTTATCTTCATATGCTATCATAAATATAAAATTGATGCAAAACAATTGTAAGTTAATAATAGACATTTTAATTTCATCAAACAAGCAAAGTCAATTTTAAAATTAGTTATTCAGTTTGTTAGCATTAAGTTACTTTAACTAAGAAGCCTCCTTACTTTGACCACAAAATACACAGTAGAGCTTACACATCCGTGGCTCCTTTGCCATCATTTCGTTATCAGGCTTAGTGAGCGATTGCCCGCTCAATAGAGTTCTTTCATCCCTTATCGCATTCAGAGCATTTCCAAACCATAAATCGAAATCATTAATCTTCTTCTTGGAACCCGAATTTCATTATAACGGTTCCATATTTGAAAATAAAATGAATAAAAATGAGGGATTCAAGCTTTTTTTTATTTATCGTTGAATTAACTCTTACGACATCTTTTCATTGTACGATAGATTTTTAAACATCATTCTCAGGCATATCTCAGTTATTATTTTCTTAACTATTTCACTCTACTGTTCTATAGAACTACAGTTCACTATAGTGAAGGGAGTCAATCGAGCGAGCCAGCAGATGTTATGTGACCAGCTCTAGCTATCAACTTCTGGAATTTTCGAGCTTGCCTTTATTTAAGAGGAAGTGGGCAAGGAAAAGGTAAGAAGGGAGAGAGTACGATGAGGAGTTGGAGTGGAGAGGGCGGTATCTTACTTATTACGGCGGCCCACTCGTGAGACAGCTGCAACTGCTGACTCTACAACTGTTAACCAATTTTACTAACGCATATATTAAAGTTGATGTTGTGTGTGAGTGCAGGGAGGCGCTGCCAAATGGCACGTTGTCGCTGGGTGCGTTCTCGGCGGCGCAGTACCGCGGCGACGTGCACGCCGCGCTGTACCGCTGTCGCGCCGCCGGCACGCTCGGTACAATACTGTCCCGCGACATGCGCCTGGAGGCAGGTCAGTCTGTTATGCTGCTATTTTTTTTGTTTAAATATAAATTCAGATCTCATCCCCCATACTTTTCTATTCCTTTCTTTAATCCTTGAATTTTCTTCTTCTTCTTCTAAAATGTTGTCTTCCTTCAAAAAACGCATTCGTAACATTTCTGATAGGTTATGATACAGGTGAGGTATGCTGCTTACTCGTTTCCTTTATACCAAAAAGACATCTCTTAATCCTTTATGACCTTAGCAAGTTTCACAGATTACCGCCAAAATTTAGTACCTTTAGTGTGTTATGTAAATGTTACACTAACTGCTAAATTATTTCATCTATATCCGTCAGATTAAACGACAGGGTCTCGCTACCAATCCATTAGAAAGCACTTTGAGTTAAGGGATTTGACGTCTGCCTTATTTACATCTTTAAGGAGAAATTAAGGAAACGTCTAATTTCTTGAAGTTATATTTACATATATAATATGTCTCGTTCAAGCTGTTAGCTGTATAAATTTAAATGTGATATGTGTGTGTGCATGAGTGTAGGCCTGTCCACGACGCAAGCAACAGATCAAACGCAGAGCGGCATTGCAATCTTACTTCACGCTCTACACGCTGCTAATCTATGATATTCGCGTATGGTTCGTGGCACTATTAAAAATAGATTATCAAACTAAAAATATATAAAGAGTTATTAGAGTAAAATAAGCAGATCCAGCTAACATTTTCGTGCCTGTATAAATTTCAATATCTAGCAATTGTTTTTCGTTATTCGTCGTAATTTAAAAAAAAGAAATCTTTTGGAACCCGATAGTAGCGCCATCTGTCAGGTTAAATTGTAAATCATATTGTTGTCAATAACAAATAACATGTTTCATCAAAATCGGTCCAGCTGTTTAGGAGATCATTTACATACACATGTACAGCCACAGAAGACATACACAAATGTTGTCCGAAATAAACATGTAAAAGGGAAGACTTCAAATTCTTTGTCCGTAATTATGACGATTCAATTAAATCCAATTCAGTTACATAGAAGTAAGTAGCTTAATTAGGCACTAGAGGGTTTGTTTTTAATTTTTTTTTCAAATATCTTGTAAAGATTTCAATAGATTTTATTCATTTATTAACCAAGCGTTTGCCACAGCAAAATACAAATTTTTAAGGGAGAATCCCTTATTTATAAATTACCAAGGTGCTTCAAGGGGCTTCAACCTGTTTATGAAGACAGTATAGCTGCAGGAAGGGTAGATCTACTAAAGACATGGCAACTCGAAAGAAAGGTAATCATCAAAAAAGACACAAAATACAGTAAAATATGACAAATACGACTACAACAGTAGCTTTGAACTGATAAACTTATTTTTAAAAACTTATTTTTGAAAATTGTCTAAGTATTAAACATTTATTACTTAACACTCAGTCGATCAAGCGTCAGGACCGCGCTGACGGTCCATTAGAGCCCCTTTCAGCGGCCCTTTAGGTTCGGGGGCGCACGTCATTCACAGCTATAACTTGGAACGCTTTCGTCCGAGCAAAAGTTCAAGTATTATTTATGTGTCCATTACGTTTAAGCCTCACTTAGATTATTGCGACCTTTTGAACGTGATTTAATTCGATTTTATAACTTCTAAAGGCAAAAAAGTTGTTGCTCCAAATGTATTTACAAATATGTTACATGATTTATAAAATGTGAATTTAGATATTCAAACAGTGGAGAACTCAGTTAGTTGCTCGTTAACCTCTCTCAACATGTTTACGAGTTAGTATAAAACGTTTTGTGTTCAAGCACGTATGACCCTCTAAATGTTCTGAAGAATTTCTATTCAAGTTCCGAATGTGCGACATGACGGAGAGTATCCCTAGTTTAAATAAAGTCAATGATCATCGTGCCTCAGTTGATCGCGTGTAGGAAAACATCCATACGTGCTAGGCGTGTGAGACGCTGCAGCCGGCCAGGCGCGACGTCGAGGGCACGTGACGCGAACTGAATCGTAAATTACACAATCGTCGAGGGACAACAACCGTAACATGTAACGCGAGAACCAAACCTATACCTTTTTTCTGTCGTTGCGAAACTTTTATTTTATTCAACCTTTATTTTTGACAGGTAAAACAGGGAAAACAGACTATTTCGGTTATACAGTAAATATATCTATAACTTTTTTTTTTAAATATAATAAGGACGCAAACAAGCAAGCGGTTACCTAAGTGACCGCTATCTATTGACATCTGCAACTTGTATTTGTGAGTTGCAGATGCGTTGCCTACCTATAATAGACAGAAGAGGGGATAGACAGAAATAATGACATTTCCTTCTTCTATACATCCCCTTCCCTTTTATTTATCAGAAAAGGATGGACAGGGGAAGAGGACTAAAATTAGGTTTCTGGCAGCTCACTTCTCAAAAGAAAGACAGAATACTCTACTTCACGCCTGTCTTCTGTGAGGTCGTGGTATTCCACCGGACGAGCGGGCCATTCGTGCAATAGATGTTGTCACTGCGGACTCTACTACAACAGTTATTTTTATTTTATTTTAGTCAATCATTTAAGAGGAAATTTACATAAAATATACCGATTTTACAAATGGATTAATATTATGATTAACTGTTCATGAAAATTAAATTTACTATCATTTTTACAAATAAAATACGACTTGTCAGGTTTTATTTCATCTATGTATATGTGTTAAAGATCTTTCGTTGAACCGTTTTTTCGTTCTCATCATCATAAGTCAACAGAGAACGACATTGTCCCTGGACCCAAAAAATTATGCATACAGAATAATCTACTTGACCACATGAGGATCATTTCTCCTTGTATTTATTAGCTTAGCCCATAGTATTGCAATGTGAGTTGGAATCGCCTGGGCTGGTATGCACATATGATTATGTGAGAGCCTGGAGGGAGTGACGCCGTGGGATCGCGGCCACACTTCCAATATCCCTTTTGTGACGGAAAGACGTCGTCGTCCGCTAATGGAATCAGTAGTGCGGAAAATTCCGAGCCTTTTTTAACACTTCCGTCGCGTTGCTATTTTTGTTACTTTATATAAAAAAAAAGTATACATTTTGATTGAACAGAAGGTAAAAAATTTTAATCTGCTGTTTGCAAGATATAAATGCCTTGAATACGAAAACATTGTCGCAGATCAATTTTTTATTTAGGTTTTCGACACGTGTATACATGTGGTAATATTTGAAACGTTTAGCAAAGCTTGTAAAACCCCATAATGTGCATATAAAATGCATCTTATTACTGATGATTTCATTCATCAAAAGAATATTAATAAGGGAGCATAAAGTATTAAAAATTGCTTTCTGTGAAATCTTCGAAACGTTTCCCGGACACTCGAACCTCGCTTTCCCTCTCGATGATATCTCGATAGCTTTTCTCAGCCTTTTGCTCGCACAATCGCCCCGAAACAATACCCACTCTTGCTACAATCCCCTACAAAAATGCTTAAGCCCTTATTCCTCCGCCGTAAACAGCGCCTGCTGGATGGGATCGTTTATTATGTGGAAAGTGCTTGTAAATATATTAACACTTGTTGACTTTCTGCTTTCGACGACAAACTTAGATGAAAGTAAGTTAGTGAAGGAGTTGGAAAGCAAAACGGTTCAAATATTAAAGGAGAAATGTTTTCTTGAATTGAATATTAGTCGTGAGTGTGATCTACTTACGTATCTTTACCTATACACGTGTACAAGTTCAAGGCGATAAACGCGCCAAATGAAATTTTAAAAATTCAAATTCTCTACACCTTTAGGTCCAACGGCGCGATGTTTGTTAATATTTCACAATAAAACCACATCGCTATAATACTGCATATGCATTGCAGACTAGCTAACTTTATAATTTCATTCGGACATAAAATACTTTAAATAGCGCGCATGCGTGCTCTACAATAATAATTTTTTTACTAACATACAAGTTTCATTAGTGTTTATAAAATGGAAGAGACTGACAATGTTTGTATGAACTTCAGAATTTTAGTATCCGTAAACATTAACATGATACTTTACGCAGTCCTAAAAAATAAAAAATAAATAAAAAAACGTAAAGGACATAATATCGTCCTATTTCAGCTCGCTCTTAGCTCTTCAGTAATCAACTAGTATAATTGTGATCGGTCTCGAGGAGGCTCGGTGCCGGCCGCGCCGTCAGCAGTCTGCCCACTCCATCTGCACAATGAGCGCTTTGTCTAACGCTTTAGGGTCATTCGCACCCTTTATTACAGCACTCTTGTAAAGTTCCTTTAAAGTGAGCTCAAATTCTCTTTATTTCAGCCCTAAGTAACAGTTGGGAACGAATTTCCAAGATTACAGAGGCTTTATATTCATTTCAGAAGAAAAACTATTCGCTTCTCTCAACGTAATATTACAATCTTAATTATGAGTAGTTTCTAATATTTTTTTACTTAACTATATAAGAATTAAGTTAGATACAAAGCCGTTACGTCACACGTGAACGATCCTAGTAATGTTGCAAAAGTTACTGCTTATTACGGGTCGTCATCTATGCAAAAACGATTTTTGACATGCCTTATATACATATATTAGATATAAGAGAATAACGCATATTAGGATTTTATTTGTATAGATGTTTGTCAAAGTAGCTATTAATATAACAGTAACTCTAGCTCTAGCACGAGCGTTTATTGCTTAAATGGTCTTAAAGCCACTCAACTTAAAAAGTTGAAGACATTTTCTCTGGCATTTCACTTCGCTTCTTTAATAAAAGAAAGGACGGCGTCATGTGGAACAGATGTCGTATACTTCTTAGTTTCGTATTACGAGATAATTAAACATTTCTTTATTAACAACAGTATTTGGACGAAATTTTCAAAACTTATTTATTACCATAAGTACAAAGCTTAAATAATAATGTTTATATAAGAAATACATACAGTGGTGGTCAGATAATTAGAAACACTGCCAACAGTCCTTGACATTATGTAAGATACTTCACCGCAATCGTTTTTATTTTGAAATTAAACAATAAATAGGATAACAATATGTTCAACAATTTATCATTTATTAGAAAAACAATATAAATCCTATTACACGAGTGCATTTTCAATATTACATCACGGACAAACATTTAAATCAGTTTGAAAGTATGAACAATAATGATCAACTAATTAGAAACAATAACAAAAAAGTAGAAAAAACAATATTTTAAGTATTAGTAATTAGTATTGTTATTTAAGAAATTGTTACTATCCACAACCGACCATTAGTTATAATTAATATTTAGTGGCGTATCCCTTATTTTCAATAACAGCATTGCAACAACGTGGCATTGATTCAACCAATTTCATACATTTATCTAGAGGGATTGAATTCCATGCTTCAACAAATGCTTCATATAGTTCGTTTTGAATGGTGTTACGTTTGTTTGAGACTTTCTTTTTAACAATATACCAGAGATTTTCTATCGGGTTTAAATCAGCTGGCCAGTCTAAATAGTACAGTATACGCTGTTCGCTAAAAAAACATTTGACGCTATTGGCCGTGTGTTTAGGGTCATTGTCATGCTGAAGGATCCAGGTTACAGGCAAATGATCGTCCGAGTAGGGAATCATTGTGTGCTCTAAGATATTTTTGTATTGCCATTGATCCATTGTACCTTCAATCTTCCGAACGGGTCCAACTCCACATCAGGAAAAACACCCCAAACTTTAATGTTACTGCCAACGTGCTTGACTATACTCCTTGTGTATTTATAATTAAAATCATTGTTTACAGGACGTCTAACATAGTGCTTTCCATCGGAATTTACCATGTTGATTTTTGTTTCATCTGAAAATAACCCTTTTTTCCATTCTCGTACCGTCCAATTAACATATTTTTAGCGAATAATAATCGCTTCTCTCGGTGTTGCTTGATAAGAAGCGGTACCTTTCGAGAGATTCTTCCAAACAATTTAGCTTCCTAATAAATAACTAATCTTCGGCGTATCAGTCTTGATGAGATGTTTCTCGGGTCATCAGGCGAAAAAACTTCATTTTTAATCTGGTTGGAGCCTTTACTTGGGTCTTTTTTTAAAAACACGAACGATTAGCTTATCTTCTCTGGGAGAGGTTCTTCTTGGCCGAGCCTTTCTAAGAACATTTTCAACAATTCCATGTGTTTTATAATGATCAATTGCATTAAACACTTTATTAACAGAACAATTTAAATGCTCAGCTATTCTTCTGTACGCCCACTTATGATCTACATGTAAATTAACAATTATTTACCTAGTTGACGCGTCACAACTTTTATTTTTGCCCATTTGAACGTTTTTTTCGTGAATTTTTCTACTACAAGCTTTTCACATAATTTCTTCAAATTAGGCTGCTTAGATTCTTTCTTCAATTGGGTAAAATTTTCCAAAATTCTTGTAAGAGTTTCTGTTGACGTTTCGTTCAAAACCGGCTGTTCCGATTGTGATGCAATTTGTTCTAACAAATATCCTCTGAATTGCATATTTCCATCTTCATCCACATAAGTTTTACGTAATTCTTGTGTTAATGAAATCCATACGTGTCTTTTTTCATGTGTTGTTGATCATTTTAGTAGTTTCATTGTTCTTTTTAGTAGTGTAGCTTTTACTTTTTGAAAAGTTTAAGTTTTTATAACCTCATCATGTAGTTTTGCCGGTAGAAATTTGTCCGGAATTAAGTACATGTTTTTATCGGTGTCCATAACTGAGGTTATGCATATCACGTTTGTTTTCGGGTCTTCACTTTGTTTTACAACAAATTCAAATTTTAACTTTTCCATAGTTTACAACAGCTATAAATAATGTTGTTTTGTAATATGTTGTTTATTAAAACAATAACTATAAGTTGTTGTTCTTAAAAGAGAAATTTATTTGTTATAAGACTTATTACTATTTACAACTGAAAACATAACTTTTACATCTAAGTATTACTCTATTATTAATCTACCCGAAAAGAGAAACAACATTGCTTAGTGGAGTTTTTTCAAATACAATATCAAATTGTTTGAAAATGTTTTTATGTTTTTGACAATCCAAAGTCAGCGTGAAGTGCTGCCACCACTAATAATATTTTGACGTTTAAAAACAAAGTTTATACGTGAGTAATTTAAATTTAATTAAGATGTAAAAGAGTCATATTTATATATATA
>DWLR01006208.1:0-10256 GCA_018246295.1 Papilio alexanor hazarajatica
TGAGGTAGTGGTATTTCACCGGTCGAGCGGGCCATTCGTGCAGCAGCAGACGCTACTGCGGACTCTACCACTTTTTATATATGTATATTATAATATTAATATTATTCCCAAGGAGGGTTGGCGTTAGGCAGGCGGCCGGCCGTAAAACTACTAAACCAGTTACAGTACGGACTACAGTAGAGTCCAGGATATACTGAAAAGTAGTACATACTGTGCCGACCCTACTAATGTGGGAAAAGGGCAGGGAGATGATGATATATCGTAAAAGGTGAGGTGTGTTTATAACATTTAGGCCTTGATTTGGAGCAAAGTATGCAGGAGTTTGACTTATATTTGGCTTGTTGTTTTTGTTTTCGGACGTTACATAAAAAATATTTAGTGAAAAACTATCAGAATTTACTTGCTTTAGCTGTATTCTGTGTACCCGAAAGATTACTCTAAATATAATTATTATTCACTGTAATATCTTGTTCGCACCTATTATTACAGTTAACTTGCCGCAGTCAAAAACAAAGCCATTCGCAGGTTACTGAATTCGTCCTTAATATTAAATGAAAGTTAATTTTCTCATTTCACCCGAGGACAAAATTTGCAGCAAATTCTTAAACACCCCGGGAGCAATATTTAGGCTTAAGTGAGACGTAATTTTGTTAAAATACATCCCGTTCTCGCTGTCAACTTAGAAGTATAAGTAGACTTTGTAGATGAAATTATGGGAGCGTACTCTGCTTACAATGGTACTGCGAAATATTAAGAAGGGCGGCGAGAAAAATATCACTTACCGTAATATTTATGAAATAAAATAATTAAAATGTACTAGCATAAAAAAACAAAAAAGTTTGGAAAAGTTGTACTTACGTCATCGAAAGTTCTAGAACGCCTTTTCCGAATCTTCGGGAAGGAAATTAGGAGAACTGATTTTAAAAGTTATTGACTGTTCCTGTTTCTTATTATCGTTTGTATTTATATTATGTAAAAAAAATACTATTGGTCTTCCACCTCTGAAAGGATGTTGCTATGAATATATAGCTGGAATATTTATGCATATTAATTATAAGTATTGTACATATTTTGTATTTTTATGATTTAATTTTCTTTATATTGTTTGTATAAATACATATTATGTTAGAATTTATACATAAATAAATTTCTATATTCATTTTTGTTAACACAGACCTGCACACAGTTTCTCACTGACTGTTACTTTTGACTGTAAGATAATAAGACATTAAGTAAAAATAATTTACATTTCTCATTTGAATGCAATGTAAATATTTCAACTTTCATTTAGTGATATTAATTTGATATATTTTTGGTTGACATTCCAAAAAATTAAACAGAGTAATTATAAAGCTAACTAGAAGTCGCTAGGGGCAATGCGATGAACAGCATTGTACAAAATATTGAATGTACAGAGCGGCACGAAATTATTTGCAGCAGATTTCAATGAGGCGGACATCTGCCGCTGACATTGTAATATGAAGGTGACAAAACATACGCACGGGATATTTTGCTTCGGGGCGCGGACACATAAAGCTGAATTTAATTGAATTGCAACCGCAATTTTATATACATATTGCTGAAATAAATGATATTAAAATTTTAAAACAGATTTTGAGGGATGAAAAATTGAAACCTTACAAGTAAATCTTACGTAAACATAACTACGATTTGTTTCTGGTGTTTTAGTAATACAAATGACAGTCTTATTCGTAAGACAAGGAAGCTAATGCATGCAATATTTAGTATCAGCAAGTATCTGGTGATATAATTAAAATAAGCTGTGTCTTGTAACGCGTCAAGACTTGTTGCTATATGTTAAACAGCAAGATAATCGTCGCAGTGTGACTGATACGTCGGTGGTTGCGTTGCTAATCCTTGGATTCTATGCAGACATTGAATCAGACCTATAGCTAGTTCGCTAACAAAGAAAATGCTCACGTTTCTGGACAGTTTTTGAGTTCCTATTCCCTCGACTAAAATATTTTTTCAAAAATATTTGTTTTCTGGTGTCGATGTGCGCCCAGAGGTTCAATCTTTACTTGGATTTTGAAAATAATTAGCTTCCAGCCATGCGAACATTGTTTTGTTAACTCGGCTTACAGTATTTCTAATTTAAATTAAAAACAATGTTAGAAATTCACTCGAATAACGGGACTGGTAGTTACTAATTAAAATGAAATAAAGTGTAGAAAATGGTAAAAGAAATATAAAAATTGTATGAATCTTAAAATTAATTACATCTTGTGAAATATATTAGTTTTTTGTTTGAACCATGTGAAGTTATGAATTCTTCAATTTCACCAGGATTAAACTAATTAAATTATTTTTTCACTCGGCTCACAAAAGCCGAACATCTCCGGGCAGAGAATTAATTTTATGTCTATTGGAAAGATCAGCAAATTAATTCTGAATCCGTATTAAGCGAGTTCCTACCAACTGGAATCGAATAATACGAATTTAATTAAAAATTATATCTGCTCGTAAAAACTTATATTGTTTGAATATTTTAAGTCGTTTAGACACCTTTAGATGTAAAAGAAACGAGAGACCGTGTCAAATATAAATTTGTGATTTCTGGGTTACAGGCGTGAGTTATTTATAGTATTAACTTCACATGGGTTGTTGAATAAATTAGTCAGACATGGTACATTAAATATATTTAATGTAAAACATCATAAGTTGTTTGTAATTCGGGCCGGTAAAAAATAGGCCGACAATTAAATACGTGTTTCTCCGTGATGAGTGTTAGCGTTAAAATAAATTGGCCGGCAATCACCTTTAACGAGGGCCGAGGGATTTATATCGTGATTCAGAGCGAGCTAATGAATTAAATACTTGTGATCCAGGCGAATGCGTGGCTCTAATGTGTTTCACCGGGATTAATGACTCTCTTTGAATATATACCGCTTTGTGATGGGAACCGAATGCCACGCACAAATTTGTACAGATCTTGTAGATTCTCGGTCACATCTCTTAATACTTATTTATTTATTAATTTAACAGAAATTTTACAACTACATTTGCCAAACCGTTAAGAGTATGTTGGTGAAATTTGCACCCATATATTGACTTTTATTTGTATATTTAAATGCACAAAAATGTCTTTTTTTTTAATTACTATTAAGGTTAGAAATTATGTATTAACAAAAGGACGACGAGAATTAATTAACTGAATTCATCAACTGTATAGACTATTCCTTGTACACAGAGATTGCGAGTGCTAGAATAGAACTGCAGTTGTAGGGACGGCATTATGCGAGGACACGCAGCCGCGGTAATGAAGTTTCCGGAGCGTGCGAGCGCTGCGCATAGCATTAGCAACACAGCCTTTCACAATTGTGCTGAAAATAAGCGTTACTTACCAAAAGCTGTTGCGAGTATGTGAAAGAAATGTTAAAATAAAGTAGGGGTCAGTTACATATTTCTTAAGTTAATTTTGATGATGGTTTTTTTTAACGTGGATTTTGCGTTTGTGCCACCTCTCGTTCCCCTAATTTTGATCAGAGACTTTAGGTACTGGATATATGTATATCATTATGTTGTTTTTCCTTTATTTCTCAATTTTAATAAATAAATATCACAGATTTTATAATGTAATTAATAGTAACAACTAATCTATAATTTTTATTCTATATGCTCTTTTTATTCCTAGTTTCAACTTATAACTTTTCGGGCTAAGTATTTACAATATTTTAAAAATTCTTCTCTATTGTCTTTACTTCTTATAGACTTCATCCATCTCAGCTTTTGATCGTCCACTGCTGGATTGATTGATCATTGGGGGGAAATGTGCCATAATCGCCACGATTGGCAGACGGGTTGGCGACCGCAGTATGTTCCACCGTACTAAGAAGAGGATGCTGCTGCCCGTCCTCCGGTGGTCTTAGCATTCAGACTCAAGACAAACAGACATACGCACACAGATATTTGTACTGTGTCGGAAGATTTTATGTACATTTTTTTTTAATTTTATCTTTATTGCAGGTTCTACTCTAAATGTATCAAATGCCGGTCATTCTACTAAAATATACAACATGGTTCCATCCCGTGCTGGGCCATAGAGGGGATTTCCTAGTACTAGAACCTACTTAAGTACTCCGTGAACCCATCGCACCCCGTCAAAACCTTCACCAGCATGGGTATCTAACTCAATCTTCCTGGGTATGATGGTTGTAGCGTAGAGGTATAAGTGGTTCTACTTAAACTATTTGGTATTTGGAATGTATATATGTTTGTATATATGTTTAGTTTTCTTTCCATTATATAATCAGTGAATGGCACAAATATATGTATAAAGTATGTGTATATAAAGTATATATGTATATGTAATGTTTTTAGTTTACATTGATTATGTTGACACGAGAGTTTCATTTCTTTATAAAATTTAATACAGTAATATTAAAGTACTTAAAAAATCTTCCAACAAACCAAGGACAAAAAGAAATGAATATACGGAAAGTAATTTAAAGGAGTGCATTGTGTGTGTTAAAGAACACAGCGCGTTTGGTGTTGGCGCCGATGGCGAGATAGCGAAGAGATTCATTATCCCAGCGTGCATTATGTGCCGGCACTTTGTTAGCAGATGAAGTGTACCGCCGCACTACGCTCTCTAGGAATTTAGGTCTCCGGGACACGATCCTAAACGCCTTTTAGTTTTTCTCTACTTAAATACTTCTCAAATTGGTGTGTTGCTTAGGTTTGAATTGGTTAATGCACATCTTTCGTATGTTACATTTTATTAAATTTTAGTATTGTCTACATATAATGTTATGTTGTTACATTAGAATTATCTGACAATAACACAGCATTATAAAATTAGAATCTAATATCATTGTTTACAAAGAGAAAATGGAAAAAAGAAGAAGTTTCGAACGAATGTAAAGATGTGTAGATAGACTATGTAAGGAATTTGACGAACTGCTTGGTAGCAGCTGCAGTTTAGCAGAGTGCGAGGAAACACTGTTGATGGTGCATTATTCGTTTGCCTAGGAGCGGTTAATAGTCTTATATACTACCTGTTACCTCTGTAGCTATAGTTGAGGGCTTTTTGCGTTATAGATACATAGAACCAAATGAATCTTTCGTATCATCTTATCTCTTCAAAACCAACTTTGATAATTGTCTTTTTGCAAGTTATTCCTTGCATTTTACTCACCTGGATGAGTAACATAAGTAAAAAGTAAATTTTTGTTTATGTATGTATGTGTATGTATGTGATGCATTTAAAAAAAAGGTTACCTGATGGTTGTATGTACTCATATAAGTACGTGAAAAAATTCATGAAAATTTCAATATTTTTCAGATTTCATTCAAATTAGACAAGGAAATTGTGGATTAAAATCTCATTAAGAGTTCTTGTAGGCTCGCGTATTTCTGATCCCCGGAGATTCCCTTTATTAATTAGTTAACATCTAAATTAGAAGATAATCCTTTTTCATTTAGCTTTAATACCGACGAATGAATCTGTAAAAAATGGCAGGTCTATTTTACCCCACAAGATAGTATTATATAAGAATTTTGAAACGAAACCAAGGTGAGATTACTTTCACACGCATTCATTCAATATTAACTAAATTTTCACCGCTGGAGAAAACTAAATTATTTCGCCTTTGACATCGTTGAACGAAATATTTTTTACTCCCCGTATTTACGCCACCGTCAGATTGTGAACATCGTCAGTTTATAATCTTCTTGTTATGTTATAAAATGACAGATTGAATTTAAAATTGTGAACTGAACGAATCATTGACAATTTGACGTATCGAGTCAAACACAACAAACCTATTTTTACTTTAATAAAGATCTCTTTAAGACAAGTTTTATTGTCAAACCTAGCATATATTTTTTTTATATCAAAAGGGGGCAAGTAAGTGGATCACTTAATGTTAAGTCGTCATTGACGCCTCCGCCTCACGGTGTGGATAACCGGAACTGTGTCGTGTTGTGCGATTAATTATCTTCCAGTGTAACTTTAACGTAAAATACAGCTCACAGTATCGCCATTTTACTTCAGACATTTAACAAGCTGTCGAGAAATGATACGTCAATTGTGAATGATTTGTTCGTATATTCGTACTTTGAAGGAGACAAAGCGGGATTCAATAAAAGTTTTTTTTTGTCGAATATCTTTCTAACTCGAATTAAAGAGACTCGAGAAAAATATATGAAGAGTTTTACTAACATATGCAAGTCGTTACTGATTTTTGAGTAAATGTAATGATGTAAAAGGCCAACCCAAGTCAAGGCAAATCAGCAATATATCTCGTTCATAATTGCTATACAATCTTGTTCACTTTATTTATTACTTCATATGTATCTTGATTCGTCGTAATTATGTTTATTAAAAAAAAATATCACATTTAAAGGATTCACCTTTAAATGTGATATTTAACCTCATTAAAGAATTATCAAAAGTATTGGGCGTACGAAATTGAGTTGTACTCGTATTCAGACGTTTTAAGGTTGACGTTACAATCGAATTTACAGCAAAATATTTTGTTATTAAATTATTTAATCCTCAAGGGATTTCTTGCCATTAGAGTGAATGAGATAAATGATATAGAAATCGACAGGACATTTTTAAATGGCAATTAGTGTCTAAGTTATAAGGTCCATTCTTGTGACAATAAATTCATCGCCTGTTAAAACACAAGGAAATTGTTGTCTCCGTAAACACGACTTTAAATGTCGTTTTTAATTAAAAAGACAAAGTTGTGAGTACAAAAATATTTTATACATAGCTACTTTTGTAAGACATCTTTAATTGGTGAGATTATTTATATGTAACAGTGGCTGCGTATTCAACAGTTTGAGGCGACGTTAGCGTCCCTCGCTCGGAGTAAATCTTCCCTAACATATCCCGTCTCATAAGCCAGGTATATAATCAAAATAATCTCTGAGTAGGATCACGTTTGATCCCACCGTATAAAGGAGATTCATTATTATTTCACGTCGTGTACTTTGGATCCGCTCGATGGCTTGTAAGTAATTCTTGTTTATGTCGACTTAACTATTATTTCTCTTGAAATGGGATCGAGAGTGTGCTTTAGTATTTTATAAAAGGCTTTTTACTGAATATAACGCTGCTTAGATTATTTCTAGATGTAATATTTCTGACATAGTATATTTCTACTTTTATTAAACATCCTAAGAAGAATTATCGTCAGTCTAAAACATGCACTTTAGAAAAAGGTCTCTTTTAAGGGTTGTCACAATGATCGGACCCTTACAACCCTCGTCCAGTGTGTCAACTTTGGGGTGTCCTCACAAAGTAATTTCAGAACTTTTGGTTCCATAAGCCATCACTTCTACGAGTAAATGTTTTGAGCCTATTTCGGAATATCATAAATATCGGATCGGATTATGTATTACGATGTAGCTTGGGCAGACCTCCCACAAGATGCACCCACGATCTGGTGAAGGTTGCGGGAGTCCCATGAATGAGGATAGCAATTGAAAAAGTTTTGTTTACACGTCATTAAAATGAGCTAGAGTATCATTATCAACAGTATTAAGTACTTCTACGTGTTATTATGTTTGCACGTGTTCAAAACATGCCCTCAAATTGGTTTGATGCAAATCCCTCTGTAAATTGGTGGAGGCGCGGACGGATTTCGAACATTAATTTGTGGTGAATCGAGTGGAAAATGGAAATTTTGTGCACCCTCTAGCATCTGCGCGTAGCAAATTTAAGCTTGAATTTTTTTAACTAGATTCTTGTTGGAAATTGCTTCTAAAATAAACTTATTTTTAAAAATAGAGGTAGATTGTTATTAATTTTACGTGAAAACGATGTCGTTTGTATTCAATAATAATAGACAATAAATCGAGCAGTGTTTTTTGTTAGGTATGCCCAAAGTAGTCCGAGAAATTTCTGTCAGAAAGCTGTTCCCTCCATAAGCTGTAAGTTATATTGTTTGACATTTGACATCGACTTGTCTTAAATATTTTTAAATGAATTTAATTTTATAAATCTTTGTTTTTTGTTCTCGTTTTAATATGTAATATTTGACACAAGATGTCGGAGAAATTGGTGAACTTAGTGGCGTCGTTCTCGGTGATGCAGAACCAGATGACGCCGACGATCGGCGACGACGGCGTGTCCTACACCCCAGTCAACACTCTGCACACCTTGTACCAGAACTTCTTCAGCAGCTAGGCTACAGCTGAACCCCAAATTCTGGAAGAATCAATCCAACCAATTCAACTGTAACTAATTATGAGCAGACACAAATGTTGTGTATTTTGTGTTATTTCATAATGGCATATTAACTACCTTATACACTTAAATATATTCAGTGTTCATAACAATAAGGACTACGATAGAGTCCAGGATATATGGAAAGGGGCAGGGAGAGGATGAAACTGTAAGTCATATGCAGATAATTTATGGCCAATTTTTTCTTTTACCTACTTGTCTAACATGGCTTATGTATTTCAGTATCTTTCCCACGACCTGTATTTTGACACGAGAATAGGATTCATTCTCTCTATAGGCTAATAAAAGCAATCTCTTAAATGAAAATATGGGGTGTATAACAATGTTGTGTCGAGCAGCCATCGCTAACCGCTTTGAGGCTGGACGGTAGCCAAGCGATTCTTTACTTAAAAATTCTGAAAATATTGCATTTTTAATCTGATGTACAATTTTTAAATATATACTTTTATTTTTTAATTTGATTGTTGTCAGATTTCGATGCCTATTTGTTTTATTGCTGATTTCGATGTCGTAAACGATATTTACATTTTTAATTTGTTAACCGACTTCAAAAACAAAATGGCGGTGGTTCTCTATTCAGTTGTATATATTTCTTACCGCAGAACTTCGTCATTTATAAACCGACTTTATAAAAGTGGGTCCCATTTAATTTTGAATGTCATTGAACCTTGGGTTCCGAAGATATACCGAAAATTTACATATTGGTAATTAATTTACAACTTAAGCCCTGTTTAGGCATAGTAGGTTCAAAATGAGACGTAGTGTGGCTATGAATTACTAACAAATAAAACTAGGCGTTACCAAAACAGTACGAACACACGCACGAAATTACCACAGATGTAACATAACTATGCCTTTAATATTCGATAGTCATAAACCTGACACTGTACTAGTAGATTTTCTACAATTGCGTATCACATATACTACACAGACAAAATCACTAAATAACTAATCTCAGTTTTATAGATACGAAATTCAGGTGCAATGTTTGCTTGCCCCAATATATTATAGTAAGATGGTAGTTGTTCTTTTTCAATTGATTTAGTCATTACACTTATCGCGGACAATGTTAGCATCGTAAACACCAGTGATCTCTTCTTTGTTAGGTTTATGTGACGTAAAATATGCTATAGTTACACAAAGAAATAAATAAGAGGCCTAAACCATTCCCTGCGACTGAAAGTGGCCGCCATTAAAAGTTTTTCTTTGTCTTTCGGCAGCGAACAGAAAATCTTCTGGAAAGGAAACACATGACGAAGTTTTGCTAACTTGGGCACAATGCAAGCCTTGATACTCTTTTGTACTTTAAAAGTAAAAGAAGTAAGTACAAAAGAATTTCCTTTTCAAATGATTGAAATAACAGCAAATTTAAAATAAATGACATTATTTATAAAATGTTGAAGTTTATTTTTAGTAGTCATATGTTAGAAATTATATATCATATTTCTGTGTGCATTAACTATATATACTTTGACTGACGGGGTGGCGCAGTGGTAAGACACTTGCCTCTAACGCCGCATGTCGTGGGTTCGATTCCCACCCAGTCTGTGTGTCCTGTGTCTGGGTGTAATTATCTATATATGTCTGTACAAATAAAGTATTAATATATGTAGTATATCAGTTATCTGGTTTCCATGGCACAAGCTCTGCTTAGTTAGGGATCAGATGGCCGTGTGTGAATAATGTCCTTGAATATTAATATAATATTATTATATAATTAAATAGTTTGAATAGCTGGCTGTAATTGCACATTTATATGTGGACGGGCGATGTACCGCTCGGTGAGCGTACAGTCGTTTGTTACCACTGATACAGTTTACAGTTTAAAATATTTGACAGCATTTTACAATTTAAAATATTTTCGATTACCGAGAAATTTACGAAACAGATTGTTCTCAGATGTAGCTCTATATCTAAAACGTGTAAAACGATGTGTACAGAGGTTACGTCCGTCTTTCACCAATTTTATTTTCCCAGCATCATTGTCTATACATATACCAGTAGAATAATATATGTAATATATACATACATATTA
>DWLR01006209.1:0-10255 GCA_018246295.1 Papilio alexanor hazarajatica
TTATTTTCTTTATGTATGTTATGTGGTTGATATATGTTAGGACTTCTAAGTAATTTCTTCTAACTTATGAGATATTTCTTGTCGTGCATCGTGTAATTTATAGAATATTGCATATAAAATGATTGACACCAGTTAACAAAGGCCGGATTTTAAGACTGTGTTGTGTGTGTTACAGGAATGTTTTATATTAGGTTAGTTTTCAATTAGATGTTTTTGTAGTTTTGTATCACTTCCACCACGGGGTAAATAACAGACTAGCCAATGTTTTTCCTTGATCATTTGTTTTAAAAAGATTTGTGAAGCGTAAATATGTACTAGGATATTTTTGTTTTGTTTGTGTATTTACAATTTATGTAATCAAGTAATGCAATGTATCAAAATTACCACGCTTTTCGGTAAGAATTTGGGTGTATCTGTTTTGAGAAATATCTCTATATTTTAATGGCGCTTTAGCTTATGGGAGCGTGGGTCGTATCCTATACCTATAATAAATTAAGGTTCACAATAAATTGATGAGGATTTATGAAATTCTTCATTAGATAATTTAATTTAATAAAAGGGAACGTTTATATTTTTTAAATGGCTGCCTTATGAGTTATTGAAAGAATACGTAATGAGAAATGTAATTACATTAAAAAGATGATGATAGATTACAGAATACAAAAATATAGCAATGATTAAAGAAAATACCAAAACAAATCACTTACTAGCAAAACATGTAAGTGATTTGTTTTGGTATTTTCTTTAATCATTGCCCGTAATATATTTTTGTATTCTGTAATCTATTGTGTGATATTTTAGAGTTTAATGTGTACAGTAAATTTGCTTTACTAATTATTTGTAATTAGTAATTATCAATCTGATCTCATTTTTAATCTGTAAGAGGGTATAATTTCTTACGCTTCGCAATTAAGTAGATATTACAAAATCACATGTTTATACATCCAATGCAGTCTTACATACCAAATGAAAGATCCTCAATAAAGTAACAAATGAAAGAAAAAAAATAGTTTTTTTTTTTCATGTAGATTGAGGTTTTTTCATTCGGTCATATTACTAAAGCGAGCTTAGAAATAACTTAAGTAGAACTACACTAAACATTTGTAAGTTAAAGCTGCAGTTTCGAGCTGTCACAGAGACAACTTGTGTGAGTGATTTTTAAGTTTAAATTTGACTTACAGCATGCACTTAATCAACTAGCTACAACTTCCAAAATATTACATAATTCATAACACATTAAAATAAGCTTCCAAAATTAAATACTGTATTTCTATACCATGGTGGTAGGTTTAATATTCTGACTTTCTCTGACTTTATTATACTGACCTCACAATTAAACTTTAATTTTTTGACTGAACCAATGCAGTATTGTGTTTGTAATAAGCTTTCAAGACTACTGTGAAAGCTTAATTATAAACTTGATCATTTTGAAGCGCCAGTAGTTTAATAGTTAAAGGGTATCGACTACCGATCACGAGGTCATAGGTTCGAATTTATCATAGTTTGAATGTCTATTCGACTATTGTTTATACCATGTCTCAGCACAAGCATTTGAGCTCAGATGATTACAAGAATTGTGAGTATATTGTTCCAATAATCTACTTATATTTTCATTAAAAAAATTAGTAAGTAATTTTTCTATTGCTTGCAACACTTTCTTACGGGCAACACTGTTTAACATTACACACATTAGACACTAATATAATTATTAATATTCCACGGACTAAAATTAAATCTGTTGTTAAATAAAATTGTATTACGCTATTAACAGGTTGGCTTTAGCATTTTACAGTTTTTATGTGTGGTTTTCAAGTACCTAAGTTAGTTACAAGACTTTTGAGGTTGTTTGAATTTTTTGACCTCTTCTTTACTTTCTTCGCTTAAATATAATTGACCTACAGTAATATAGTTATCTCCATTTTTGTAAAAAAAAGTCATTTAATTCAAACAAACTGTGCACCATGACCAAATAGTAAATATGTCTAACCGTCAGTATATAAAAAAACTTTTCCATAGAAGGATTGTAATTCAAATATTTGCCTATATTAAGTTTTGGCATTGAAATGATAATACTTTATTTAGTTTTGAATGTTCAAACTTTTAAGGTTAAGATAATTTTTATGGTGGTAAGTAGCTTTAACAATCCATAATTTTCTTCACATGTTATCTTTTTTGTCATGTAATATTATAACATACTTCGTAAACAACAGGTGACAGAAGCGATTCGGATTGGAACCACATCGCCACACTGTCCGGTTCTGACTTCGATCTTGCCGCCCATGGCGACCATCAGAACATCGCCGACATCGCCAAGCATGTGGTGGCGAACACGCCGAAGCAGGACCGACCCGGACCGGCGCACGTCTAGTCACCATCACCATCACTTATTTAAGAGATGTTTAGCTTTTATCAGAAATGTGGTGACGGACACGCCACAACAAGACCGACCCGGACCACAGCATCATCTATTTAAAAAGTTTTTTTTTTGCTCTTGCCCGATCGGTCGTGTTTCTACACGTAATTAGTAAGCCTTACAACCAAATGCTACAGTTTATTATTTGTTATGTGTTACAATAAAGTCGCCTTATTATTTTATTAATAAGACGACTTCATTGCTATTGATATTTTTCAAACATTTTCTTTAGATATTTTATAAATTGCTGTGTTGAAGCATGGTATCCGGCAAATATCTTAAGACGAAACCCTGATGATTTGAAAATTTAACTAAATCTCTCTTATTTTATCACAGATAGCAGTTTTTTTTTTAAATATAATTTCCATAAATAACAGTTTTTTTTAACAATTATATAATATATAGGAAGTCATGTAAAAGTAGAGAAATTAGTTTTACATAAATTGTTACTATTTTTTTACATATACAGATAAAGAAAAGGATGTTAAAACTGAAAAAAGAAAAAATCAGATACACATTGCATAAGCTTTTATGTATTAAGTACAGTAAAAGTTTAACTACTTTTTGATATAATTTATTTTACGATTTTTATTAATACTTCTTATCGGCTTGAAGCGTATTTTACTGTTTTGCAGAAGTCATGCATATCAATTAAATAATGATATAAGAGCAAAAAATGGTCTCGACTATATTTTCACAATAAAACAATCTTCTATACCAAACATTATAACACAAAATACGCACGAGCCCCGACTAGACAGTAGATTTATTCTATGCTAAAAGGTCAAAACATTTGTTTGCTCAGAACTGTTTTAATATTTTTTCACCATAAGATAATTACGTTAAAAATTAATATAATCTATATGTTTTTACTATTAACGTGCAATATAGAAATTAACCAAGGCGACGCCATGAATATGTATACAATATCGCAATGAAATCTCACTAGAGTCTATAGTTTGTTTAGAAAATTATCTTATTTGGCTGTCTTATATGTTAAAAACTCTTTTATATATGTAACTATAAATTAATTAACGTTTTTCATGCATACGCACATTGTCATACGCTTACTTTCGCCTTAGTCTCGAAACGAGAATCTTTTAGCGTTTTTTTATATTTGTACTTAACTGTGGATATGTTTCCTATACATGTTATCAGGTTCCTAACCTCGCTTACGTATAAATGCATATTTGTATTTACTAATGGGATATTTTATTAGAGATAATTTTTAAAATACAATATATTATTTATTCTTACAGTGTGCTCTCCCATTATTTCTTTTTATATAATTATAGAAATAGAAAAATATATTTCAAACAGTTTTTACACTGACTTAATAAATAAACTATTTAAATATTTATAAGACTAAAAACTTTATAAGAAAAACGCAGGTAAATTAAAGTAATCCTAAATATGCCTAAAAAGAAAGTTAGCAAATTATCTCACACATAAACTCTCAAAGACTTATATTAGTAGCGTTTAAATATGAAATGTATGCATGTAAAAAACCGAAATAAGTGCAATGTCGAAAAATGGCGGCAAATAGATGACATGACACGCCATTTTGGACATGCTCTAAATAGCTTTAGGAATTGTTTCAAGTTACGCTTTCTGAAAGTGGGCATTGAATTTGTTAAATTGTCTTTCAATTATGACTATAAACCTTGGTTTTTATTCGAGGTTTTATAGTTATAAGAAAATCTTGGCTGGAAAGACATAGATAAAAAATTTTTTTCTTAAGAATACAGGTAAAATATAACAAGTCAGAAACGAATCTCACATTGTTTTATATAAAATATAAGACACATATATTTAAAGTATAAATAATATTAGCTACAGTTTCCAAAACTATATAATTTATCAAAAGTTTTATAGTTCTTTTTATGTAACAGTTATAAGAATCTTAACCTTTGGAACATATTATATTTTACTTTAAAAATGATCAAAATCGTAATTAGTTTTAAGTAGTTAAATCGTTCAAAAATCAAAATATTAAAACTTTGTAATTTTTTTGTAACGAAAACTGTGTGTTCATTAATACAATACAAATATCGTTAAGCCGAAAGTCAAAGAAAAACATGTGACTACGTATTTAAATTATTTTCGTCAGTCACACAGATAACATCGGTAATAGTTGTCAAACATCGATTTTTTTTTTAGATATCGATAAATTATGCATCGATACTAATTGGATAAAAACCTTAGGCAATTAAAATATCAAAAACGCAATCTAAAAGATATTTGAAAATATCTGTTTGGTTGCAATTAGTGCAGCTGCATATTTTATTTATGCCAATATTTTACATAATTAATATACTCATAGACTGTTTGAGTAGTGATTTTAAGTTGAACGTCATATCGAAACATGAATCACAGACGACTTCTTGTAGTTTTTGAAGTTTATGAATAAAAATATAAAGATAACGTAGCAAAGTAGGCATGAATAATGAATCAAAAAATCTCTTTCGCGAAAAAATTTAAATTAAGCGAAAGCCAAAAAGAAATTCAAATGAACTTGCTTTTTTTAAAGTATTAGGGTGCTATTTTCTTTACGAATAATTACAACAGAAAAAAACCTTATGGGAAAATGTGTAACTTTAAAGAAGTGACCCTTGGTAGAGTGACTGAATTTATAAACGTACTAAAAATGACTACATCGTAACGAAATATCGATTAATCAATACTGCATTGTTGCAATAAGATATATAATATAAATTTGAGCATTAAATGTATTTTATTAGAGTATATTATTTACTACTTCTGCTAGAGCATTTCGATGATTCGGAACTAAATATAGACTTTAATTACATACTTATATATTTTGCAATAAGTTAAGACAGCTACGTTTTCTCACTTTTATGTTCTGTAGCCATAATTGCTTTTTAACCTTTTTACCTATTGTTTATATATTGGATAACATTTTCTTAAAAAAATACCTTATAGTTTGAGTGTCAAAAAAATTACTAAATATTGGATCATTTTGGCTGTTAAATTGTTTGCTAGTCCACGAATATTACCAGAACATATATGTAATTTTAATAAATTTAAAATGTAAACCTTGAAAAGTATGTGTTGAGAAATTTTTGGTTGTATTAAACGTAATTCTTATTAATGACTTCTTTAGAGTTGGAATTGTGTCTAAGTGTATTTCATCGCCATTTTTTTCTTAAATATTTCTATACATTTTTTCTTGTTTATATTTCTACTTTTACCATATTTACGGACCTTTTGAGATCTTTACTTTTAAGTACATAACAGTAGTCACAAATACAGTAAGTAGTTTTGGTGTCGTGATGGTACGAAAAGCTTTGGGTGTCTGTTGATGATAATTGTTAACCAATGCAGTTTAATGTGAGACGCTTGTATTTACGCAGTTTATATGAACAATATATGGAAAGTTAAATAAATACATTTTATTTTATTTTCTTCTTTCTTTTTCATTAAAAAATATACAAGAGTTTAGGATAAGATGTACAGTAGCAGATACCGAAACAACATCTATTGCAAGCATGGGCCGCTGGACCGGTGGAATACCACGACCTCACAGAAGATTGGCGTATAGCGCAGAATATTTCTGCAAATCGTCTGATAAATGAGATGCTGGAGGTTTAATTCTAGTACTCTTCCCTTTCCGATCTATTTCTAATAAGGATCATCATGGAAAGGGAAAAGCATTTGACGGGAAAGAGGACGGATAGGAAAAGAAAAAAAATCTTTTTATGTCTATTTCCCCTCTGTCAATTAGAGGTATAAAACGAACCTGGTTTGCTTGTTGCAGATACCTATGGGTAGCAGTCAATATCAAGCAGGTTTACCGCATGCTCGTTTGCCACCTTCTACAAAAATTATAGACCCGGGAACCAAAGTTTCTAATACCGATCGTCTAACAACTCGACTATGGCGGCTTTTGTAATTACGATATTCAATCATTTAACTTCTCGCTAAAACAAATCCCCCGTGATGAGAGACTTAAATCAGATTATGCCATCACTCAAATCACATTGATACAAATCTTTGTCAGTTACTCTGCGACGGTGAGCGGGACTGTATGTGTTTTACACAAGTGAACTACAATAGAACATTATAGAGCTATTAAAATGAAACTTATGACAGAAAATAAATGTGAAAAAGTTTTAAGTAGAATTTACCTAATATGTGTTAGTTAAGACATGTTAAAGTTTTAAAAGTGTCTTTAATCGTCTCTCAAATCAAATAAAATGGAAGTTAAAACTTAAAAAATGTAAGTAACATAAGTGAGTTCAGAGAGGTATGTATGTGCGCTTTAATTTGTTTGCTATAACAGAACGATCCAAGTTTAATTATTGACAATGGCATCAATGAAGGTAATACGACGAAATGGCAGGTGAGGAAGCAAAGAATGATAGTGGCGAAGTACTGAGCGACGATCTCTTATTAATTTAACTGTGTCAAGTTATTGCATCGAAACCTTTGTCAAGCCACGAATGTATGTGACTACTATATGACAATAAACAATAAAATAATTTCTATAACAAATTACAATTCCTGCAATTTCATAAATAAACTTTAAAAATATCCTTCCGACATTTTATATGTCATAAATATGTGTATCTATTTTCAACTATAATAAGCAAATTAAATTCCGGTTTAAAAAGTTAAAAGGTTTAAATGTTAGCGCTTTACATAACATAATATATTTTAGATAAATAAGTTGAAAATTATTAGGATAAAAAACTTTAGTTAAAACCTTTTATATCGGCAACCGTAAGTCAAAGAACCGTTTTTAAATTTAATATTAACCGATTTTTTAAATTTTTTAAAATTATATTTCAAACAATTAAGGAAAATGGTAGAATTTAAATAAACTACAAAAGCAATGACGATAATTAAAATGAACTGTCGAAAGTCAAAAAGTTAGAAGACAACCAATTAGTTATGTAAGTTTGAATCTATAGAGGTATGAATTACTAGAATTTTAAATTAGCTATGAACTTAGCTATTAGTAAATGCCTAAATTAGTTCCAAATTAGTCCCAATTAGTTGCTAGTTGGTAACTTTGCTAATCTGCCAAGTTACCTACTTCCTAAACATAGAGTGTTGTCGAGTAAAACTACAGCCAAAGTATTGCATCTGATGCCTGAATGGGCTGGTTCAACCTGGAAATTATCACTATATCTCAAAATACGAGCATTAAGTATTTTTTCTTCGGCGTTTCATCTGTTGAGCGATATGCCGTAGGCGTTGGACATTACTTCCCATTCAGTACTTTTACCCTTTCGATAATCTATACCAGTGATGGGCAAAGTACGGCCCGCAGGACTCTGGCCCGCGAAAGTATTTAATCCGGCCCGCCGAGGATCCATCGACATGGATAGTATATGGCCCACTATAATTACTTATTTACTTTAACACAATTTTTTCCATAATTCTGTCTCTCTTCTAGAATTTCTTAAACTTTGTGGCCCCTCATTAAAAAAGTATACCATCATTCTTTTCTACGAAAAAGTGGCACCTTTGTATCAAAGGAGTGTCTTGCTGCTCCATGGACTTAAAAAAAGTTAATATTTATGTATGAGGATGACCGGGACGTCCCCTGCTGCGTTAGTGATTCATGTTTCTATTTGAAATTCTCTGTCTCTCTTTCATCATAATATATTCATTGAATAACGACAATATTTTTTATTTATGTGAATGAATTATTACATAATCACAAGTAACTACCAATAGTCTATATATATAGAACATTAATTTAACACGGTTAACTCTAAGTTCCATTGTTTAGACGGTATTCTGTTGTGGTTGCCTTACAACACAGCATCGTACACGTAACGTTGTTTACATCCTCTTAAGTAACTCGTGTATGGAATTTAGTTAGGCGATGCTAGCTGATATTGCATTATAATGCGAAACCCGTTGCACTTGTTGCAAGAGTATGGCAAAATTATTTTCCTTTAAACTAATTTTGACTGCAGTTAAATTCTACCAAGTTAAAAGCATTGTTACTCTTGTGTTTTAACCGGTCATAGATGGATTAGCACAAGAAATACATTTTTTTCTCCTCTCTTGGACACATCAACGTTTTACTTTTGTAAAATACGACCTATATGTGTAATAATTGAATAATAAAGTACCAGTTCTTTTTGTGCGTAGATCCGCTAAACAGCCAAAGTACTTACTATATCTAAACGTGTGAGTGAATCTGTCGTATATCGATCACAAAAAGCAAGTAGGTTATATTCATTCCTAACGATCTTTTTTAATTCCTTTCTCAATTGACTGACAGTGAACGCTTAAGTCTTACGTAACAAGTCATTTAAGATAATGCCATGAACTTTTAATTAGATTAGATACATGCCGCCAGCGTCGATGCGAGTTGTCTCTAGCTCTACTCTTGATCTTCTTTCTATATTAAAGTATTAAACTTTTATTCTAAAGTATTCTCTTCTGTACGTTATACAGGTTAAAATTATTTAGAAAACATAAAAAACGACTTTCCTACGATTAATCTATCACGAATCTATCTCACACGTCTACTTTTGCCCGACTGACGGCATGATAATGTTTTCCGTGGGTATACGTGTGTATGTACATCTATTCCATTTTGACCTCTTGTATTTGCCATACTTTCAGATTGCAATCAGAACATATCAAGATACAAAGGTGCGAAACATACCACTCAAATCAAATAATTTATCGGTACTGAGGAATGCAACCTCAAAATTATCTTGTTTTGAGATTATATGTATGACCGTATGCGCGTGGGAAAGTGTTCACAAATCACCAATTACTTCGTTCCAAAGGTAGTTCTAACGTTCGTAACTACGCGATGCTAATTTATTGAACTTGCATATGATAATTTTCTAGCAATAACACGTATAGAACATCGTAAAATAACTCTAATTTTCGACGTCTTACAGTCGAGTTATGAAACAATTCCTAGTGTCTTTTATTTATAACCACAGATACCTTTTTCAATGATACCTACCTCATGAATTTTGCTTGCTTGAGTAAATATTCAATTTTAAGCCAACAATAGATTCTTCTAATGATGGAACTAATTTTAAAAATAGATTTCATTGATACAGCTAATGAGGCGCAATGCCAACCCGTTCGAGCGATAAGAGGTACTTACTAGGCGGTTCGTCTCAGTTCCTATGTTCGATTCCTAATTAAGGTCAAGTAAATCAAATTATTTTTAAATTACTCATAGCTACATACAAAAAAGACTACTACTAAAAACCATATACTTTCATGGCTTACGTAGGTTAAACTATGGTATATATGTACATAAAAATGCTGCAATAGAGAATTGTGGATCTCCAAAATTCAACAGCCCTAACAGAAAGGGGAACCTTTTCTATATAAAAAAAGTCCCGTCACCACGTTGGGCTATCGGTTTCATACAGTTTTCAATAATAGATGGGGATTCAGAGTCATACATGACGTTGACTGCAAAAGCCTAGCCAGGTGCTATCCTTGCGAAGCCGAGGCTAGTTCTTTAGTTATGGTTGTAAAAGAGAGTTTTAGAAGTGAGGTTCAATATTGGTGGGGGAGTTCTAGATGATTTTATATCGACCAGATTGATGATATACTGAAGAAAGGCGATATTGTAACAGACAGGTATGTATATCTATACGTAGATACATATATGTATATGAATGTAGAAATGACAGGGATGCGCCAGGACCGTGCTAAATGGCTTCGGTAATCCCTGCCTATATATGTACATATATTATGTTCGCAAATGCTTTTTCTAAACAGTATAAGTGCATACTCTGCATAGCATATATGTATATATATACTGTGCCGACCCTACGCAAGTGGGAAAAAGGTCAGGGAGGATTATATATATATATATATATA
>DWLR01006210.1:0-10255 GCA_018246295.1 Papilio alexanor hazarajatica
ATATTATTCTTTATGTTTATTAAATGAAACATTCAAAAATAATTCTCGATTAGTAAGAAAACTTAAATGTTAGTTTATGTTTATCTTGACAAACCACTATTTAATGTCTTTGTGGTAGAAAGATAAGAAACACCGCGATAAAAGAAAGCGGACGAGGAGGAGATGGTAAAACCTAAAGGCTTTGACAAACTACTTGCGAAGCGAAAAGCTTAAATCATAAAAATATACGTCTTAGCAGCACCCTGTTGGAACCTGTCAATTCGTGCGATAACTGGTGTTATTGGCTGTAAAACTGTCCGAGCAATTAACACTAGCATTCGTCTCTTTCCAAAAATAACTTACATAAAATACTTTTAAATTAATAATTCTGTTACCTTGATAACAGCGAATAGAAGTTGAACTTGTTACGTATAAAGGACGTTCCGGTCGAGGGCAATTGCTTAAGTAGGTAATTGGAGACACAACTGCGGTCGTTGCGCGTGCAGAGAATCCAAGTGATATCAAATGGTCAATACTATGTGCATTTTGTTAGCAAGGACAGCTTTGTAGCCAGGAGGTTTCTGCGTTTATAAAAATAGTCAGTTGTGGCCTCACCACATTTTTATAGTATAGTGTATTTTTAACAGACTTCAAAAAAGGAGGATTATTTTATTTATTTACCTCAGAACTCATTTTTTTTTTCATTGGAAATTGTTCATTTACAAGTGGGGTCCAATTGACATATTGGTAGGCTTAAAACAACCCTGTTTGGATTTAATGGATTTCTAATAAGTACCGTGGCTATAAGTGACTTGTCAAATGTCCATCAAAAAGTAGATCGTATTTTGTAATTAATAAGTTAATCGATCTACGTTTTGATGGACGAGTACATATATTTAAACTAATAAACTTTTTGATAATAATACTTAACTTCAAATTCGTAGTTTGATACAACGCAACGTTTTTAATAATTATGTTCGAACTTTTTTGTGTTACTTTGACATGTAATTGAATGTACGAATTTGTTTTTTTTTTTTAAATTGAAAAGATTTTAAAAACAAATTCGTTATTTTTAAGGTTTTTAACACATATTGCTGCCTATTACAGCTGAAATGAAACTGAGGACCATCTTGATTTATTTGAGAGCAAAATTATATTGTTAGCCAGGTATGTCGTATTTTCATTGGATTCTGAACTCCGAACATGACATGACGCAAAGTTTTTTTATAACACTACTTACAGCACTTCACGAATCATTCCTGCTTTAGTCAACTTGGCACAAAATAAATTCACAACTACTATTGCAAAATAGGGGAATGAATAATTTAACTTTTTACAGAAAAACTTTATTGAAGAATAACAATACAAAATACTTAAGTATATAATTAAAAAATAAGTGTAACAATATTTTTATATGTCATAAATGTTATCATTGGATAGCACACGAAAAAAAAGTGTAAATTTAATATGCCATTTGTCTTTAATGCAACGAATGAAACTGTATGGATAAATTTTTCATTATTTCCTATGTGTATGGAAAATTTTGTAAATTTAACCGTCAAACCACTAGATCCAAAATGTTTGCCTCTGTATCTGTTTCCGTTTCTTGATTATTGCCGCGGTACCCCTGGCGTACCGTCGCGGCGCTGTACATTAAATAATTCATAATAATTCAAAACCTTTCCATTTAACTAATTTTCGTGATTTAACTAATTTTGCTCGTAATTAAAGTTGGCTATTAAAAGTTATAAGAAATATGTACATGCATTCAAAAATAACGAGTATCAAACAAGAAATAAAGTATTGCAAAACAAAAGTTGTTCATTTAAATATGTAAATTATCATAATAATAAAATTAGTTTTATGAACAGATCAGAGAAAGGTCAATATAATTGCCAAGCTTTGGTCGTATCTTTATTGCGCTAATTGTATTGTTAAATGAGATTTTCTATAAAGGCTATTGCGTAACATCTAGGTTAATATTATGACTATACATATTATTAACCTAGATGTTACGCTTAGCTTACATTATATTATGAGATTATTTTTCATCACAAATAACAATTTCGCGAGAACTCAGAACAACTGTCCAAAATAGCTTTACAATCTGAGCAATAATAAAGAGAACAAAAACTAAAAATAACTTTTTGTTTTATATAAAACTTCTACTTAAAAATAAAAAATGTAATAAAAAACACTATCAGTCGCAGTAGTGTACGGCAGAAGTGTAAGTGAAAACTTATTTAGTTACCCTTCCACTTACGAGTATGTGTAATTCATGTGAGTGCAAACTAGCCAGCTGAAAACTAGCGCAGGGATGGTTTGCGTTATGCCTGCGTAAGCTGAGCTGGCTAACTTTCGTCACATTATATTGTTTTTGTAATAGTTTATAAGTGTTTACTTTTTGTGGCAGTAAATGGTTTCTTCCTACTTACTTTTATTAGCTTCACAAACATGTGAACATAATTTTTGATTTTGTAATAACATAATGTGGTCATAAACTCTTATTATTTAACTGAAACAAAGAAGACTTCAATTTCATAAAGATTTTAAGTCATTTATAGTTACGGAAATCTCTACACGACTCATTTCAAGTCCATTAAACCCAAACAATATTTCGACTGACCTGAGACAAGCCGAAGAACGAGCGGTGTGGAGGCAGCTGGTCGACGCATCTGTAAAGGCATTACAAGACAAGCACGACCTTCAGTAATGAAATATACGAAGAAGAAGAAACCCAAGCAGGTTTTGCCGTAAATCTACCTAAAAGGCGATTTTCGGTTTACGTTAGAAATCCAAGGTTCAATGCCGTTCAAAATTAATCCAAATGCAATAGTCTCATTCCCAATAAAAAAGTGAAATCGTAAAAAACATGAAATAATACAAGCGAATTGAGAACCTCTTCCTTTTTTTTTGAAGTCGATTAGTAAATTATCATTCATTGTATTGTTCTAAAAAGATCAAAAGTTATATATTTGAGCATGACGGCCAAGCGAGTTCTGTGCTTTTCCCCCATCCCAAAAGTGCCCATCGCGTCTAAAGAAGATTTCACTTCAAATATTTTATAAGTAATTAATAGATTTTATAATATCACAGTGCACTATTATTAATTAAGGATATAAACTAAATCAGTTTTAAGCGTTGATGTACACTTAACATACAGCAGTCCAGAAGTTGCTTACTCAACTTTCTTTTGAGTGTTCGTATATCATATCGAATGATAACACTAAGTAGTTGACGTTATCGTGCATTGCAACTGAACTTCATACTTTTTGTTAGACTGAGGTTTGGCATTCCTTTACTTTCGCTTCTAAGATTAACTATTTTAATATATTAGTGATTTTATGTAAAAAGAGTTATATAGCACCACGCATTAAGGAGTGTTTATACACTTAAATTATTCTAATAGGTAACAGAGCTGAAGTGTTTTGAAAAACGTTCACATATTTGTTTTTGTTGTTTTCCAATTATAAATCGATCTAATTTCATAAAATTATATTAGACCATATCGCCGTGATATTGTCACGTCTTGTAAACTCATGGCTACTGATAAAGATTTCTTAAACAATGTCAACGTGTGAAAGAGACTAAGTTTGTTCAACAAGTACAAAGAAAATAAAACATTTGACGATCACTATTGTATCAACTTTAAAAAAAAATACTGTAAATGTCAACATATTCTCTTAGACGAATGAAATTAACAATTATGCTTAGAGAAGGACGGAACGAAGGAAATTGCAACGGAGCAATCGCTTCGCCAGTAAATATATAACTTTCATTACCTTTGATATCATTAATAACCGGAAAGTTGCAAGTGTAACGCCAATGCTACTTCTATCTTCTGTTCACGCTTGATGAACCTTAGATGTGTGAGAAGCTGACAGTGATCACGTAGCATACAAGTATTTTTCCACGTTTGCAAATCATATATATATATAAATTGTTAAAAAATTAAAAAGATTAAAAAGTGGTGTGTGTGTATATATATATATATATATATACACATACCACTTTTTAATTAACTGTTTTATTATCGATTGACAATGATATGCGCTCGCAAACCGAGGCAGTATCATATTTTTGCATGAGCTGTGTTCGTGCAAAAATATGATGTGCGAATGTGAGTGAAATGACCAAACCAACTTCACTCCTAAGATGCCCAAATTATCAATGTACGAGTACATATTAGTACTACCTAATACGACGTAGGGTAGGGGCGAATAGCATATTCGCTTGTGTTTGGCTTCGTTTAAAATAAAACAAAAATATTTAAAAAGTAGAATTATAACTTCTGTATGTATCCACGCACCCCTTTATTATTATTACATGCAACAAGTTAGAACATTCCACTGCATTCACAAGGCCATCATACATTATTATATAATTGGATAGAATAATATAGCTAGCGTATATTTAGCAGTCTCGCCAATGTCATTTTCCGGTAATTACGTGGAGCGGTCATCCGCATAAATCTAGTGTTATGCTCAGGAGATGATCGGTTGTAACCGCTTAATTTACCCTCGTCATTATATAAACATTCAAGCATAGGAACAGATACTGAAACTAAAACTGAAACTATTTTGTTTATTATAATAAGTTGCGTTTATTGATATTAAATGCATCACGGATCCTTTTTCGAGTTTCGTGTGCTTGTGCTAAAAGTATTTAATGAATGCTATAGTCACCGAAAGGGGAAAAATATATTACTGTAATCTTACTATTTTGTTTTTAATAAAGAATACTCTGTGTAATGCGCGTCGATTATAATGTAGATATAACTTCTACATGTAATTTTTCACTAAATGAAGATGAATTCTCTTTTCTTATTGTGTTTGTAAGTGTGAAAGTATAAAAATATTAAGAATAGTAATTTTTATGAAAATACAATTACGGTTCGAAATAAAACCTATTGCGTGGTGTTTCAAATATTTGACGAGAATCGAAGACATTGTAAGGACGAGTCACGCTTAAGTTTATTTCGTCACATGAGATATAACGAAGGTGGAGCAAAAGGTTAGGACGTATGCATACAAAGCGATGGAATAAGATAGAGACCCATATGTGTGCGTGTAGACGCATGTGTCACAAACGAAATCAAATAAAGTGAAATGTTTGAATAAACGGAATATTTTATACATATTTTATTTCTTTCTTTCAAAGTATTTTGAGAAATTCTCTCTCAGACTAGGTCCGTCCTATTTTCAATTTTTTTTCTATCATTTATATATATTTAATGTTTTTAATTTTATATTTTACAAAATTATATTATCGGAAAGTCGAAAATTAAAGGCATATTGTGTCTAATTTTCTTAATTATAGTCCTAACAAATAACAAAGCAAATAGAAATTATCGGAGCGATGCGGATTTGTTCAATAACTTGAAACAGCTGTTGGTTCAATAACTTGCTACAACAGTTCGTAGTTTCAATTGGCCCGTAACTTTATCAATACAAGGTGGAGGCGTCCTTTGCGGCTTTGCAACTGTTATAGTCGAAAGTTATGTTGTCTTATTAATGTCACTTGGTTTCCTGTGTGTAAATATGTGTACTCTCATCATCTCACGTGTACTCGGTACTCGCCCATCAAAAAGTAAATCGTATTTTGTAATTAATAAGTTAATCGATCTACTTTTTGAAGGACATATATTTAAGCTAATAAGCTTTTTTAATAATAATATTTAACTTCAAATTCGTAGTTCGATACAACGCAACGTTTTCAATAATTATAATCAAACTTTTTTGTGTTACTTTGACATGTAATTGAATGTACGAACTTGATTTTCTAAAAAAACATTGAAAAGATTTAAAAAAAAAAGCAAATTCGGGATTGTTAAAGTTAAAAACACATATTGCCTCGTATTTCAGTTCAATGAAACTGAGTACCATCTTGATTTATTTGAGAGCAAAATTATATTGTTAGACAGGTATGTCGTATTTTCTTTGGATTATTTTATTCTGAACTCCGAACATGACATGACGCAAAGTTTTTTTATAACACTACTTACAGCACTTCACGAATCATTCCTGCTTTAGTCAACTTGGCACAAAATAAATTCACAACTACTATTGCAAAATAGGGGAATGAATAATTTAACTTTTTACAGAAAAACTTTATTGAAGAATAACAATACAAAATACTTAAGTATATAATTAAAAAATAAGTGTAACAATATTTTTATATGTCATAAATGTTATCATTGGATAGCACACGTTTGATCATAAAACACTTCTCCTACATTTGGCTTGCTGTAAACCTGTCTTGAACCAGTTTATTACGTTACGAGCGACAGTGCTTCCTACTACTGAGAATCAGAGCTCTCTTTGGCATCGAAAGTGCAAGAACAACTGGATTTATATATGTATTCTATCTAGGAATACAGCTCGAACAAAAGTGTATGAATATAATATTGAATGTAAATATGACTTGGGTATCTCAGAAGCGGCTCTAATGATTTGGATGATTATTTTTATCTAGAAAAAGTCTATATTTTATATACATCCCCAAAATCGTATATTTAATTTCAATATTTATGTAATGATATGCTATTCAAAACAATTTGTATGAGAATTTATATAAGAATTTAGATCTGCAAGATAAATTATGGGAATTGAATATTGCTCCTCGCTTTTTAATAGTTTTATCGTCGTCAAGAACAAGAATTTTAACATAGCCTAATATTCATCGCCATCGTAACCCAGGGAGATAGGTAAAGACTATGGATTTCCAATTGACGCAATCCTGGTACACCCTCTGGCTTCACATACATTCCTACATTCACGCATACATA
This sequence comes from Papilio alexanor hazarajatica, assembly GCA_018246295.1. Classification (NCBI taxonomy): domain Eukaryota; kingdom Metazoa; phylum Arthropoda; class Insecta; order Lepidoptera; family Papilionidae; genus Papilio; species Papilio alexanor. The sequence goes on from DWLR01006210.1 coordinate 6,767, forward strand.
CTCCTCGATTATGGGTACATCTTATATTGCCTTTTTTTAGGATATCACTAATTTGTACGATATATTTTTTTCTGGGACATCCCCTCCTCACTCATTCTCTCTTCGTTCACCACAATTCACAATCATGTTTCAAGTCTCACTCCTACATTACGTATTTATCTTTTCATTTGCAGGTTTTATAACATCGCAAGATGTTGCTTCTATTCTTTTAAGTCTTCTATCACTTCGGTGTTGGGTAAACAACCATCTGAAAATTTTATGGTAAAAATTAAAATGCAAAGTAACAACTAAATTTTGTCATACCGTTTCCTGTAACTCTACTCTCAATATAGAGATTAAATTAAATTCTCTCTATATCCTAATTTTCTGCCAAGTCCTCACAAAATGACACATAGTGAATTTAGTACGGAAAATATTTGATCTTGAATCACATGCAATTAATTAAGTGATGTTTTTTTTTTATCATTTAGTCTGCGTTTTCTATTTCAATGAAAAAAGGAATGAATAATTTAGATATAGTAAATTTACTTTTAATGTTTAGAAAATTGTTGAACTAATTTATGCATATCAAAATTAAACACAAAATAATAGTTATTCTTAGTATAAAAGTAAATTAAAATAATGATGATATAACTTACATCAACATTGAGATCGCGGGCAAAGTCATGACTGCGCTAAATATGTAAACGGTTCCTGCAAATATTGGTATAGTTTTCGAGTATAGAGTGGAGTAAGTCGGATCAAAGACCAAAGCAGCAAGCGTTTCAACCAAGCTGAACAAGGAGTTCATCTTACCTGAAATTTTAAATCTTTTTTAAAATACGTGTATTGTTTTTATGGCACTTCTTTTTGTTTTTGCTTAGTCTGGTTGGCAGTTGATATAAAATTTCTAAAAGATACAATAATTGTAAAAACATTGTTAATTTAAATAATTACGCTGGAAGATACCATTTTTTGTTTGTTGTTGTCGTTGTTTGTACCTGTTTTTCATCAATCGTTTATTCCAAATTCACAAATGCTTATTTACTAGATTGAGGAGAATTTACAGGCCAATTATGCCAATTATTATTCAGTACTTAGTTTGTAAAGGATCTTGAAATACATCGTAGGCATTAAATGTATATTCTTACAACGAGCAACAACATTACAGCATGTTCGTGAATGTCTTTCAATTATTTTAAAGTGTAAATTTTTTGTACACTGTACAAGAACGCCGCAGTGGATTTCATGGTAAATGTACACGGACGGTAATTGTAGCATACTCTACCTACTATATACTCATTTATCTTTTTTGCAAGTACATTAATTAGAGGAAGTGAATACGTAGCCACGTGATTATATCTAATGAATGTACTCACCCATCTCCTCGCTAAACACCAATTTGGATGCCATCGACCTCAGGGACGTAAAAGTTGTCGCATTTAATATTTCGACGATGGGCACTGAAATATAAAATACTCTTAATATACAACATTTCTAAATGTCTACGCCCAATAAGTGAATATATCATCTTTTTATTTTCAATTTCCTTGATCAAAAAGATGACAACTCGCAGTTTAATTATTCGTAATCTTTCCGAATGTTACAGATGTTGAAAAAAAGTGGTAATCAGTTAATAGAAGGTAAGTCGCAAGCCCGTTGGCGTCCTCAACCATAAAACAATAGTTACTTAGTTGCCCTTTATTTAGAACATCCACATTGTGGCAATCCTTTGTATCGTAAAGCAACGAGACTATTTAATTTTATTTTGCAAGGCTATTTAATTTTACTATTAGCTCATTCAATAGTAGTTGATAGTGTGGTAGAGGTGTAACGTTTAACTAATTCGAAGAAGAGGATTTGGGTAAGAAGGGAATGGAAGGGAAAGGAAAGGTTAATTTTGCAGCGTGTTGTAAGCCAACTAGTTTTATTACCCGGATCACGCAAAACCATAAATTTGCATACGTGATACGAATAAACAGTGAACATTTAAATTGGCAATATATTTTCTCTTCACATTAAGTTGTTTGTCCTGAACGAGATAGATTAATAAGAGAAAAGTATGAGCCATTTATAGTTATGGTTTTATTTTGATGGCAGAACGTAATTTAGTAAATCCAGTCTGCTTTTACGAGCGAGCTATATTTACTGGATGCCTTGAGTTGTATTACACTGTAATATTCTCTTAGGCGGTAACCATTTTGATTCTTACACTTATATGTTTACCTCAAAATAATATCCCTTCTTCTATTAAATAAGACTAAAAATATTGTACAAAATAAATATCTTATTTTGTAAAAAATATATATTTTTTAACTTTGTTTTATTTACCTTCGGCGAATCTACTATCTACTATAAATAACGAATGATATTCTAATATTTATCAATAATTTGTGTAATAAATAAAATCAAATATATACAATTTGGAGGTCTGAGAAAGACGGCTTCAGTTTTGATACCACCTCTCATTTTTACGTAATGGAGTAATAAGCATAACTAATTATGATTAAATCTGTTAATGCAGTGCGCATCCCAGAGACAATTTAAGACTTCATTAGATAATAACAGATTTACGTTACCGTTGGGCAGCGCATTGTCAAATTCATATATCGATGGTTTATCTATATGAGATCGGTGTAGCCATACATGAAAAGAATTCATATTGTGTTTATGTTTTATTTTCGCAAAAACCTTATAATGACAACTAATGGTAAAATATGTAATAATCAGATAATTTCTGGTTCGATATTATTAAAAAGCTCATATTTACAGCTGTTTACTATAAAATTATGTAAAAATGGCGCCTTATTTTTTTAAGGCAATGTCAAACTAACACACGCATGCGCATTGCACTCTCCTTCTTCATGATAAAAACTAAAATAAAATCAAATTAATTAATCAAAATCGTCAAATATCGTAAATTCAAACATTGAATAGTTTTTCATACTTAAGTTTAATTGTCATTAAGAAGCGTTAATGAGCCGTTAACGTGCTCTGAGTTTGAACTTTTTAAAATCTTTACTAGGGCTGCCTTATTAAGCATTTAATGACTCTGAGCCCGTCAGTGAATGCATCATAGGCAAAAGTCAGACTTAACTTATTTCAATTTAAAATTTCAACCAACCCATAAACATTTCGACGTCAGTTCTGACGAATGCAATAACCACCGATCCGGCGAGCTTGCTGGTGATAGAAATTAGACACAGCATCGAGTCATGGTAACCCCATCGCTTACTGAAGATGGTTATCGAAAATAGGGCACCTGCAATAGAAAAGAAACAATAAAATTATAATACATTGACAGTGGCTTATCTATGCCAAAGCTGTATGCATTTAATCGATTTAATAATAAATACCGCAACATATACTGTTGTGAAAAATGTATTTATAATGGACTCAGTCAAAGGCTCAAACTCCTTTCTTCTTATCCAGTCATTCTCCTTATATATCTCTTTGTCGTGCATACTCTAAGGTCTAAGACGCAATTCTTTTTTATTCTCTTAAAAAAAA
>DWLR01006211.1:0-10255 GCA_018246295.1 Papilio alexanor hazarajatica
ATATATATATATATATATATATATATGTATATATATAATTACAACCAGACACAGGACAAATAGACATGTTCGTGGACACAAATGTTTGTCCCGGGTGGGAATCGAACCCACGAATTGCCGCGTGAGAGGCAAGTTTCTTACCACTGCGCCAACCAGTCAGTCAAATTTATTTAAAAGTATTCTCTATAGTTCTGTGGTAGCAGTCTGGTCTGGTGGTTGCAACATCGTCGCGTTTATTTCTATCGCGAACTAGTGATGCCCAAATATTCGTATACGAACGACCTCACAATGACATTAGAAATGGTCTATCGTTGCTGTGAGGTCACAACGGGGTCAATAAGTTCTCTTTGGGTAAATATTTAATTACTACAAAATACCAGGTTCAGTTAAATAATTGTATTTAAAATTTGATTAAAACAATTGTGTATAAAACAATTCTTAACCGTATATAAATAGAACCAAATAGGCAGATATCGCTCACACTGTAGTGTACGACGCCCTCTAGCGACGCGCGGCGTGAAATGAAGTCATCAGTCACTAGCCAATCACGGACCTGATACATATTAATGAGCAGAGATACGCATGTGCTAGAAGTGGCTACTAAAATATTTAATAGTAGTTGAATGCATAAGCTTGGATTTGCGTATAATTTGATGTATGAACGAGTCCTCAAATATGTCCCATCGTGTTCTGTATCTATGAAAATTAATGTTAACCAAAATTTGGTTAACATTAATTTTGTTTAACCAAAGGTTGGTTTCTTCTAACTTTACGATTTCATTGAAATACATAATTTATTCCAAATACATTATCAATGGTACCTAAGAATCCAATCTAATTGGTTTTATTTTATACGAAATTTTTAAAATAAAACTCAATCGGATTCGTACAATTTGTCGTAGGTCTGTCTATTCAGTTTAAAATCAAAGACACGAAAGATCATTAGTAAAATAAATACTTAATCAATATAATCGGTCAATGTACACAAGGGGCATTAAAAGAAAAACACCCAACGTCAAAAGATCAATCGCGAGCAGAACCAAAATGGCCGGCGCGCGCCAAGAATACAAGCGGCCAATTTATCAACGAAACCCTATGAGATCGGACTTGGTAATGGTGCCTTCGCCAGCCTATCTCAGTGCCATCAATCAAAACAACAGGATACATTCACTCGGCTACGAGAAAGAGAAAAAAAATCATCAGAAAAAAACTACGTAGAATGTAAAAGTGTGCGCGATTAGGGATTCGTAGTGCGCGTGCGCAGAGCGGAAACCGCACGTAGAGGAAACGTCAGGACGCGATACGATTTCGAATTTCGAATTTGGAATGGGTTCGGGCACGGGATGTTCGAATGGTTAACGTGGCGTCTAGGACGGGTCTTTTTTTTTTTTGTTTTTCGTTAAACGTTAATGTTTGTCAAAGCTATTAGACATATTTGGTGAGTCGTTTTATTGGCCGCTTCCTTTGTCCGCTAAAATACAGCATTGGAATTACTAATTACGGTAGTAAACAATACGTTTCTTACATATAGATTTAACAATCAATTTGTAGTTAAAATGTTTTTTAATGTTGCCTCGATTGTGGATCGAATTAAATCAAAATATATGTACAACTCAAGATCTCAAATTAGCTCTGAAATCCCGTTCAAATAGTGCGAAATAGTGCTTCCATATATGGATATATCTCATCTTGAATGATTGTTTTTTCGGGTTTATGCATTAGAACTTTTTTATTATTAAACGAAATCTACATGTGATTTTAGTATGGACTTGGTAGTAATAGTATGGAGTATGGAATGGTACTTCAGATTATAACGTTGATCTCGCAATCTCGTAGTCTTTTACTACTTTTAAGTTTAAGCTACTATCTGTGAAACTTAGTCGATTTGAATCCGCTATTAAGCGATTCGGTTTTCTTAGTAAACAGCAAACTTGTGTGTATACTGGTCCTGGTAAATGATATCCATAATCACCATTTCAACATTTATGGTCTGTGCCCTTTAACTTCAATTGTGTGTACGCGCCCTAATAACATCCCTGCACAAAGATATCTTGAGAAAGATAAGAATGTGTTACAAGAGTGTTATTCAGTGTAAACATTTGTAAAGCTCGAGGAGGCAGCGCGGTAACAAATCGACTCAACACTGACCACCCGGATTCTACAATCGGTGACACATTATTTACAATACTGATTTACTTTCCTTCGGGTTCAATACACGGCGCTTTATGAGGATCGTGCCTGTTTTATATTATTAAATGCTACACGCTGCATTTAATTTGGCCTATATTCAATATATGTTATCAATTGAAAGTCAGATAAAATATATATCTAAAAATAACAACGGACCATAACAAATACCTTTTTCTGAACATACATTTCTATTGAGGTTAATGACTAATAATTATTAATATCGCCCACTGGTCATTTTATTATTCAGCAGTTAGTCTAAGTTAAGTATGAATACTCTCCAGTTTCCAGACATAGTTTAGAGACATAGAGACGTGTCGTCCTAAATATACAGGACAGTGTTTATATTCTATAGATTGGCTATATAAAGAATAACCGTTATCGAAAATCGTACATCGTATATAGACGTATAAAATCAAATAATGTTAATTCAATAAAAATCAATTCAATCAGTCAATATATTTACTAAATTTGTATTTGAAACCTTTGATTATTCGTTGAATATATTAATTGAGACATGTTTCAGATGCCAATGTCCACTCATGTTTGCTATCCTTGTCATATCGTCGTCATAAAAATGTCATTTCCTACTAAACAAATTAAATTATTAAAATATGACATACGATAAATTGCAAGGAAATAGGTGGGAGCGAAATAAAAACTCCTTACAAATAAACTCATTTATTCACCATCTTATTTTTATAAAAGCATTGCTTAATAAAGAAGAAACGGCAAATGTATCAAAAGAAGTTTTGTTTTCAATTCAACTATATTTCGTAGCACCTTGACATATAAAAATTCAAGTTCCGAAAACATTTAATAATTAACAAGGAAGTTATAAATTCAATTAGAACCAATTAATATTTAAAAGATATTCTCCATTTTCTTGTCTATGAATAATAACTTTATATAAATTACAGCACGGGGAAAATAATGACAAAATCTAGCAATTGTGTTTTAGAGTAAGTCTGAAACCAACGAACAGATCACCAATTAAGTAGTGGTTCGTTACCATCAGAAATTCTTTTTCAATTTTTTTTTATTAACTGCGTAATTTTTTAATAGTTTTTAATTTGAAGCAAGATGCAGGCAGAAATCCTACAGGTATTATTTTAAGCTGCATCGTGTAATATTGTAATATGAAAATAAGGCTTAGTCATAAATATTTAATGAAATAAAATACGACAGTAAGTTCGTTTACATATTTAAATTAAAATTAATTCAATTTAAATTTATTATCGAGCGACACGCCCCGGTTTAGCACGAAAATCATGCAAGCACCAACATTATTTTTTTCTCATAATGTCGTATCAGCTTTTTGCGTCTTCTTCAAAGAATATTCACCACATGTCAACCATTTTACCACCACCACCTCAGCTTATGATCGTCCACTGCTGGACATAGGCCTCCCCTAATAACTGCATCATTGGGTGAAATGTGCTATATTCGCCACGATTGGCCGGCGGATTGTCGATCGCAGTATATTCCACCGTACTTAGAAAAGGACGATGTTGCCCGTCCTCCGGTGGTCTTTATATCCAGACTCAAACAGACATGTTCATGCACACAAATGTTTGTCATGGGTGGGAATCGAACCCACGACCTGCGGCGCGGAAGGCAAGTGTCTTGCCATTGCGCTAACCAATTTACACAAAGCCCTAATAATATATATACGTACTTCATCCTTTCTCGGTCGTTTTCAAAGCATCAATAGCCTATTGCTTAAGGGTACGGACTACCGATGATATGATCGTGGGTCGTGAACTATATCCAAGCACGTAGATTGTTTTCGTAGATTGTTTCACTAATCTGCGTGAATGTTTTAATTTATTTATTTAATACACAGACTGTTACCGAAATACTTACAATAAAATGTTAATTATAACATTTACATAATTCTTTTATAATAAAACAAACTGGCCAGGTGTGCTTTTGTCTGTAGCAAACAATAAAATTCAATTAAAACTTAATCTCAAACCTTAATCCCGACAACCAAACCTAGTGATCAATTTTATATGGAATGTTTATTTTTTTGCATATAACTTGAAACTATAATTTAAACGTTCATTAAGTAACATTAGACGGTCAATAAAATCTATCAGGGATAATTCGAACTGTAATAACTGGTATTAAATTTTATTTTAAGTCTATTTTTCCACTGGTATAAATTGTATTTGGCGCAAAAAAGATGTTCGATTGACGGCTTTGGGACGGTGCAAATAATGACGGCAACCAGTAGCCGACCCGAGACTCGCTAATGACTAAAAATTACATACAGCTTTTGATATTAGTCCCGCTCAAAATGGATCAAGTTGTTATGATTTTGGGTACTGCAAGTTTAAAGTACGATCTTTTATGGTTAGTTGCTTATTTTCATGTAAATGATGACGTATCAGACGGCTTTAAAAATAGTAAGTATTTAAAATATGTAATAGTTGTAAGAAAAACTTTTAGCTAGAGTTTATTTATTTCGAGGTGATTTTAGCAGCAGCAACTAATTATTAATAAACTAAACAGTAACTAATTTAACTGACCTGGAAAGCAACACGATCTTACGAAAAACAGACTTGAAGCAGAGGTATTTATACGCTGTTCCTAAAACCTAAGCTTTGCAAACTAACAAATGTCAATTACTATAGGAGGCCATTTCACAATTTTATATTTTCATCGGAAATGTAATTCCACACAATTAATTATTACATATTTAATTGTGTGGAAATTGTGAGATTAATTTAATTGAAATTGTACAAGATGGATAGCTTTATAAGTTATGAGAGAAAAGGTTGATTCCGCAAATATTTTGACATTTGCAAATTTTAGCATAACAGTTGAGTAACTCTTAGTTTACAAAGCTTGATTTGGGACAGCGTGTATGTTTTCACGTTTCGGCTGCTGAGGTCCGTCTAGTAACTTTTTGGATACATTTTTTAATTTAATATTTATCAAATTTTTCTTTTAAACTATTTTATTTCAATACTGAACACCAGTTCGGCAATATAAGACAATTGCATTTTTATGTTTTTATTTTGATGGAACTGTTCCAACCAATTCTTCAAACCACTCTCCATAGTACAGACGGTAGAAAATGCAGCGACGCGACGTCTCTACGTAATGCCAGAGGATCTTGCCGATCAGTAAGAGCGCGATCGTTGACGGTTCGAGTTGCTCTCGAGTTAGAATTAAATTTTGAAATATTGAAATAATTGCCAGAGAACCCAAAAAGTCAAGCTTCGTTCACGCTTTGCCGCATTTTTCATTAAATTTTTAAACAAAAAAAAAATATGATCAACCAGTTCGAAATGGCACGAGTCGAGGATAATTGATTTTTTTCACTCAATCAGGCTGCATCCAGCAAAAAGTTATTGCATTCGGTGCCCGGACTGTTTAGGTCGACGGGTTTTTTTTGCAATTAGATCGCAGCGGCCGTCGCGCGCTGCACCCCAACCGTTTTCTCGGTAATTTAACAATGATTGGATGATGTCAGATAAATTAGGAAATAGGTTAAAGTGTTATTGATGACTGAGTATTCGTCCTAAATCGCCAATAACACTTTAACCTGTTTCCCATCTGTGGCAAAAAGTCCGTTGTGGCTCTTGTATATTAATTTAATTTTCTTATTTTTTATTTCCTTTTTAAGGAAAATTAGAGACAACTCTCAAAATGAAATAGAGCTTATAATAAAAATATAAAAGTGATTAATCAATACAAAACGGTTTCTTATATTTACGAGAATATTAGACATTAAAATTAAATTGATATTAAACATTTTATAACGTTTAATTAATAAAATACACTAGCATTCATGATCCCAGGGGGACTGGGGTCTTTGACGTCCTAATATCAATGTGGCTGGTGAAGTATGCTTCTTTTAAATAAAAATAATAATTATTTAATTTCAATAATTAGTACAAGCTGAGAATAGAACCTAAGATTGCATATAGGATGTTTATCCACTGATCCATAGTCTATTCAATCAAAGAAAGTTCTGTTTAATGGCCATTGAGAACTTCAAATCTGATATCTCATTCACAAAAGTTTTGATATGACCAAAATTGCTTCACACGGGAAATCTATAGTGTTAACCACATTAATGACAGATACATCTTGTGTTAGCACTGTTTATTGACCAGTGAACCCAGCCCGTCCACCTCGAGAGGCTGGAAGGGAGATAGACTGAAAATAAAAACATGTTAACACGGATGGGGGTCAAGATTAAGTGGTTGTTATTTATGTGGGTAGCGGAGAACCGCTGTAAAGTCTTTAGCGCGCCAGGAACCGTGAGAATAATAGTTCCGTATATTAATTTGATTAAGTTTATCTTAGAATTTTGAATGATGTTTGTTGTTGCTTGATATAGGTTTTTGACCCGAGCTTTTATTACGTTGAACTGGACTTCAGTTATTGCAGTGTCAAGTAAGAGGTATCAGTTACGTAGGGTAATTTTTTAATTCCCTGTATAAATGGGATCATCATCATTATCAGCCTATATCAGTCCGCTACTGGACATAGGTCTTCCTCAATGCTTTCCACGGTATGTGGTCTTCTTTCCGCATCCAGCGACCTCCTGCCGTCCGCACGAGGTCATCGGTCCATCTGAATGGAGGGCGCCCCACGCTCCTGGCCCCCATACGTGGACTCCATTCCAAGATTTTCCTTCCCCATCTGCTAAAAAATGGGATGATCTTAACAAAATATATAATTCATTGTATGTCACAAACTGAAAAAATGTTAATAGATGGCGCCACTTGATGCCGATTACTAAATTTGCATTATAGAGATATATATAAATTTAAAAGTTTTAATAAAAATTCCAGACGTAACTACGATATATCTGCAAGAACAGTTTCCGTCGTCTGTGAAGTTTACATTACATGCAGCGCGCTTGACTTACGACCTTCGGCCCTTTCTGCAATCGATGCGATGCTCATTAGGGTCTAAAGATAAAATTTAAATGATACCCTATTTGGTACATCGCACGTTTTAATTAACAATCAATTCAGATTTAAATCCATATCTCTAGGCATCAAGGTCTTTACTAAATTAAATGCACGTTAGCGATTGTTCACTTATTATTTACGTAACAGCAGTATGATATGAAGATCGTTAGCAACCGTATTACTTATTAATGCATTATGAGCCATTGCTAAAGATGAATGTCAAAGTGTAGCGGGGCGCAAGTTTTTAATTTATTGCCATATTATAGAATCATGTTGATTTTTTTGTAACGATTCATAAAACGTTTGATGCTTTTGCTTTCTTGTGGTTTTTTTTTAAATTAAATTATAATGATTCCTTAAAAGTCACAAAAGTTAGCAATCAAATATACGTGTAATAAGTTATCGCATTGAAGCTGTCTTGGTGTATGGTTAATTTTCTAATACACTTTGAATGGCTATTACCAATAATAAAATTCAACCGATTTCATTCATCATTGTTTTAGGCTTTCTAATACTATGTAGAAAATTCTAATGGAAAGAAAATTGCGCAGAAACTTTAAAAAAAAATTAAGAAAACTCAATGACTTTTTTAACTTCGCTCATATCAACCTGTCGACACGGTATCTATTATTGAAATTATTATACACGGAATCAAATTACAAAAGTTTCAGCGAGAAAAATAAGAAACGAACGCGCGCGCAGCCTCGGGCAACAGCTAGTATAATATAATGTAATAAAATCAATAAATAACTTGCTATGATACTTTAATGTTTTTCGCTGATCACATAGCTTGATCGCGTCCCCATTTGGTGGCGGTGACAATATTTGTTAAATTGCCAGATTAGATGTTAAATGCATTTCAATTTCAATATCTATCTTACGTGCATAAGACCATATAGATTGACAACGTTCAACAAAATTAATCATAGCTCTGTTATTACTTAATTAAGCAATAACAACTGAATCGTAAGTATAAATATTCTGTAAATAAAATAATAATGTAAAAATTAATGTTATAAAAACAAACCAAGATGTAGGACCACTAACGTCAAACTACCACTAATGTTATCAATGTAAATATATTCCAAAAGAAAAGGAGTCGATCCAAATTCAAATTTCACACCAGAACAATCAGAAATAATACAAACAAATGTCGAAACCACACGCGCCCCGCGGCGCTAGTCACCGCCATAATCACCGAAACAATGGACATGAACCGGCTAGAGACAACATGAAAAGAGAAAAAAAATGTGGTCTGTGAAGTCAAAACATTTTGTTTCTAAGAAGCTCGACGGGTATTGTCTATGGCAAATTCTTAATTTTTAAATCTGAACTAAATATAAAGGATGATTTATTTTTTAATCTTAAATGCTGCCAAATAAAACTCTCTGTATCCGGTTGAACTTTTTAAAGAGCTTTGTTTTATTTCAGTACCATATATAGATGTTATCGTTGCAATAACTCACTTAGCTTTAGAAAATAATGTATAAGAATAATGTGACTGCAAAAGTTAGATTGATGAGTACATATTTAACACGATTTCTTTATGTGTTAAAATCTAATTAATGACATTATATTAAAAGATGGTCAAATAAAACTCAAGTCAATTCTGATTGATTTGATTCTGACTGATTTTTGAACACTCTGTATATCATAGGATGTTATTCAAATTAAATCTCCAGACGCTCGGCACCCGCGCCCCATGCTGATAGCGAGAAAAAAAACATAATGAGTCATAAATATCCCATAATCTGTCATAAGAATGAGTAGCTTTTACTTGTCATTGAGATGTCTCATGTGAATAATACCGGGAGGATGTCCCAACTATATTCTGCAATAATCACCTTTATTCCAACGAAATAAGAATTCGCATTGAAAAAAGAACTGGAACAGTTTATTTACCTAGTAAAGGATTACGTTCATGAATGAGTTATACGGTCAGATGTTTTGTGAACGTTATTGTAATACGATAACCTTAACTTCCTGACAGTTTGGTCGTTTCTTTATTGTTCGTGACTGACTATCTTTGAGTAAAACATATTCCCCTAAAAGCCGATTTTTTCAAACGAAAAACCAGATCTGCCACCGTTATTTTACATATTACAGCATTTTTGTAGGAAAATAAAGAAAAAAAATAGTTTAATATCGGACTGAAACATAATTACGGTGGCCAATCAGTAATTGACTAACCTAAGATTTAAATTTCAAAGATTTAGTTTTATATCTTTTTAGATAACTTATTGCACAATTTTTTTTTCTTCTACAGAGTACATTTAAAATCCGTAAAACTGTATTAAATCAAATCCAAACGTTTGGTTAGATCACCTCAACCGCGCCCGCACATTAACATAACAAAATAAACTCGTTCCACAGCACGTCAATCACGTCCCTGCCTCTAATGTTCAATTGGATTAATATAAACGTTACAAATAGTAATCAAGTGTGCTCTCTGTTACATCGCCAATCGATTTTTAACTTGACCTTATGTACTTTAATACAGAAGAGTTGCTAAAGTCATAGACAAGACTTTATATTTGAAATTTTTAACTTTTGAATGCCTTGTCGTTTTTATGTTGGAAATAGGAGGATAAAGAAAATTGAGTGAAAATAAAAGCTGAGACTGATATCTTGGAGCGACCACAAAGTTTTAAATACTATTTACTTCTTGATGCTAAGGATTTACAGATGAACGTCACAGGTGCATTGTGTTCACATTAGTGATTATATTTCTTCTTACCCGAGTGATTTCTCTTGACTACTCTCTTTAAGATGGATGCTTGTATGATATTATGATGTTCTGGAAATGGAAAGTAAAGTACCTACTTCGATATTACCTAAGCTGTCTTTCTAAAGAAGGTAAACTTGTATTCCTAATAATGTTGCAGTTAAAAATAAATATAATAAGCATCACGCCCGTATCTCAGAAGGGTATGCAGGGATACGAGCTCCAGCTACCATCTGCACCACCTTGATGGTTGGCATTCCACAACCGTGCGGTTTTCGCGGATCTTCCTGCCTCGCACAGCCGCGTTGTGGAATGATCTATCTCCAGCGGACTTAGGGGCCTTCAAGCAGAGAGTGTACTTCCTCCTTAAAGGCCGGCAACGCATCTGCAGTTCCTCTGGTGTTGC
>DWLR01006212.1:0-10255 GCA_018246295.1 Papilio alexanor hazarajatica
TCCTTCGAGCTGTTTCTGCAGCACTGGTGCCATGGTAGAACTCGTACTCGTAAATATACCGATATTTCATGTTTTCCTTTGTGTGGTAATAAGCGACGCCAAAGAAAAAAATAATGAGGAAGAAAAAAATTAACGACTGTTTTCAAAACTCAAATGTACCAGCAAAGAGAAGATATTTCAGATCCAAGTGGTCAGTACGACAAAACGCTAAATTCATATGTAAGGACCTAATATTATATAATATAAATACTTATTATTTACTTATTATTAGGAAGACCAACGGCAAATATATTTCTATAGAGATAGTTGTACCTGTATTATTTGTTCCGAAGTCCTGGCTTGGCGTCTGATCAGGCATGGTGCCGGCAAAGCCGAGCGCTGGCGGGTTGAACTGCGTGGCCCCGGGCGCGGCGCACGAGGGCAGGTACGCGGGGTATGCGCCCGCGCTGCCGTAGCCCCAGTGCGAGTTGCTCGAGCTCAACCCGAACTGACTCATGTCTAAAAGATTAATTAGCATCATTGTTAGAGAAACTTATCTAACGATAAATGGATACTAAGATACTTATTTGCTTCATCGACATCATTGGTGGGTTAGTAAGGGACGTCTTAAACGAAATTATATCACCAAATTAGTGATAAAAAATTATAAAAAATGCCGTTATTAAAAGTACAATCGACAAAAGGTGAGCCTGGGGCCGTGGCTAAATTAGTAATTTCTGTCCCTTCCCCTTTGGTTTATGGGCGCATGTGCGAATTTGTTTTTATCGTCCTCAATAGCCATCGTAGGTTTTCATTCCACGCCTTCGCTTATCACGAATTGACAATCTTTGTGCGACGAAAAAAAACCCGTACACTTGTGGTGATATACCGTATATGTATATCTATAGCAAAAAGAAGTTTGTTGCTACCCTCAGTAAGGACCGCAAGCGCAGTCATATGTTTTTATTTCATATCGTAAAATAATTTTACGTATTTTTTCGTTGTACAAAAATTGCATCAATAAAAATATTCGCACGCGTCGCATCGAACGTTGCGAGCGGCATTATAAAGATATCGAGAGCCGGTCAGCTCGCTACCGAGAGCCATCCACACGTTCCGTCCACTTTATTTTTTCCAGGAGTATTACGGGCTTTTATTTTTCGGTATCACGGTTCCGTTTTTGGCCGGCGATCGGTGGAGTCGGTTTTTATACGATACGCGGCGCGAGGCGCGTCGATTTGTGAATGTTTTTTTCACGTTTCGAGTTGTTTTGGTGCGACTGGGATTTCGGCGGGCGGCTGCGCTTGTTTCGTTGCGCTCGCGTACGCCCTTTTTGTTGGACCGATTGAATCTGCGCTTTAGTAAACGTAGTTTAGCGTATCGCAGTTTGGTGACTCATTCACTTTTGAACGATCACCGGCATTTATTAGGTATCGATAACGAATACCAAGTTGGATTTGGTTTTAGCACCTTGTGTTTTGGCATAAATATAGTTTCCTATGCTTGATAGATTTATTGAACAGAACAGTTTTTAAGATGAAATAGTTTTGTATTTGAATAAAATAGATGTATAAGATTTGGCAAATTTTAGAAAAAAGTGGAAAAGAAAAAGAAAATAAGTTAAAATGTTTGGAACTAAATGAAAGCAATACTAATACGACAAAAGTACGAAGAATGATAAGAATTGCACAAGCTTAGAAGACTTATGCACAGTCATTGATGTATATAGATGAATATATTTTCCTATAGGACACATCGGCGTACAAGACACATATAAATTTGCATAATAGTCGAGGATTTTAACGGAATTAACAAAAGCAGTGACAGATCGACTACCATAAAATCAAATAGAAATAAAACAATTTTAAAATGTTCTCTAGTATTAGACAATTAGTTAAATTTACCTGTACAGTACAAGTCATAGCAATTTAATTGTAGAATGTGTGCTTAGAGGACTAAGTAAACATAAATAGGTAGTTGTACTCACTCTGGCAGGTGGTGATGGGCGGCATGCGGAAGCCGCCGAGCGGGTCCGGCGGGAATGGGAAGGGGCGCTGCCCGAACGCGAAGTGGAACTGCTGCTGCTGCCCTAGGAGCGACAACACTACATCAGTACGATACAGGCTGCTCTCGGCTATCGCTATATAGCTATATAAATTCAATTATACTTAATTACAAGAAAACAAGTAGCTTCTTATGGCCATCGGACCTTTGTGACTTCCAATCGCCTTTTATCCGTTTTTGGTGTGATAGTTTCCTGCTCAGTAGATCGACGAAATTTCGTGTTCATTTGCTTTCATTATTTTTATTGTTAATATGGGGTTATAATTATTTTTTTTTAATTTAAATTTGTGTGTTTTTCTGTCTTTTTTGAAATTATTTATTAGTGTTTAATATTATAAATTGCCATTTTTCTTGTTGTATCGTTATATTTAAATTATGCGAGTGTACCTATCCTTTTTGTATCTAGTATAGTAATATATTATATTCTTGAGTCTGTGAAATTACGTTTAAATTATGCGATTTTTCGCTTTCTTTGTTTTTTCTTTTCTACAAAATATAAATTTTTTGTAAAATTTATCATAAATCGTACTGTGGATCTGTATTGTGTGATAAATCAAAATTTTATTAGTATAATTACTATAATTTAATTAAATCTTAAACTTCTTCTTAGTCCTTTCCTTTCCCCATTGTTTGGGATGGAGTGTCCTCACTTTCCTGCGCCAAGATAATCTGTCTGACGTTATAAAGTTATTGAATCTTCAACGGCTTATTTTAAATTTTAGTCACATCATCTTGATTCTGTACACTTTTCATACAAACAGTCGTCGTACTTTCTTATAACTCTAAAAGAAAAGTCTTACAACTATAGGCTTAACTTAGTTTCTTTAATAACTATTAAGAAACGATGTAAATACTTCACTAACACACTTTTTAACCATTCTAAATCATTAATATCTTGATTTACAATAGTCGAATGGCTGATTAGAACCCATGACTATTTGTTTCGTAACCTGCATCATTAGAAGATAATTGTGGTTAATTACTACAATATTCCGGTATTATTTCGGTAGAGGTACTAATGTTATGCATCATAATCATAAAATCAATCGGCAAATTGCAATCTGTTTGAAGTCGGCACATCGTTTCCCATATGCCACGATACGCCCTCTTGTACCTAGACACTCGATAATTCATTGACACTCGTTACCCCGCTCCCCTAAATTCTAGCACGTGTCGGAATTAGTATCGCAGGCACGGGTATGAAGTTTAGAGCCCTCTAGATGTATAGAATTATAGATGAAGGTCTAGCGTGTCGTTATTGAGTGTTCCGTGCAATTTTAATTAATTACGTCACTAGCAAACGATTTGTAGGTACAGACCAAATCATGTTACAAAACTAAGAACTGAACCTTCTTGTATTTAGATTTGTAAAATCGATTCTCCTTACTATAAAATACTAAAGATTTATATAATTTTTCCTTATGGCGCTTACAGCTTACGGATGTTGTTAATATGTAACTAATCATACGTATTTCAATAAGGTTCGTCCTTCAATCGTTTAAAACTCATTAAACTTCTATTCAATAAACTTCTTCGTGTTTACTTGACTCGAGCAGAGGGGCGATTTTAGAAAACGAGCGATATTAAATTAAAAACGAGTGATATTTATGATTCGCATGTGTTTTTATTTGTATAAAATATGTGTTTGCTTTTTGGCTAATTCTTAACCAATAAAATTATTGTCAAGCCATTGCCGGGCTCTTTTAATTTGCCACATCGTGACACATTTCTTTTCAATTGTCAGATTGCCAAACTGTCAGATGAAACTGTAAGTTGTATATTTTGGTTGGAAGTGAAAATTATCACTTTTGGCGACAGTTTTTCGAAAAAACTCTCGACGGATATAATCATCATTTGTTTATCACATCATTTCTCTCGTCCCAGAGCACATGACAGCTATAACCGTCATGACGACTATACGGTAATTGCTTTATTAATTTAAAAATGATTCCTCTGAATAGAAGAAAATAATTTGGTTTAAGATTAACACAATATGATTTTGAATCAAAGATATCATTTGTAATTTATTTTGCTTTCATAATAATAAAAAATAAAACAAATATTAACTCAAGATATTATACAAATTACATACATACAAGACAGAGCACTAACAGATAAATTAAATAGAATAAATTAAATAGAATAAATTATGTCAAATTAAAATTAATTGTATAAATAATAATAATGAGGCGGTTCTCAAACCCCTAGTTTTTTTTTAATGTACATTATCTCAGAAATTCGTCATTTATTCGATTCCAATTTTTTTTGTTGAACTGGGGACATTCGCATTTCAGTCCCATTTAACTTTAAATGTCATTAAACCTTCGGCTCCGAAAATATACAAACTCAGTTTGGATAAAATCCAGGAGGATACAGGGATTTGTAGTAAGACTTTCCGTGGTTATAAAGGAGTTAATGATTTATAAATAAAATTATATAAATTTTAAGTCGGTTTCGTAGATGTAAAAAGATTGTTGTTAGAAAAATTCAAAAGATTATTATTAAATCAACAATAGTAGAATATATTTCAGCTTCATTAACGTTATATTCATAAATAATTGTTATAATTGATCAAGTTCTCTGATACGATCCCTAACACTCCCCGAGCGACCGACGGCAGACAGGTGGCGCGCTCCGAGCGCACGGAATTATTCACGCGGCCGTCGTGTCGCAGACCTGTCGAACATCGCGGCGATTTGGGAACACGGAACATGTACTTATACGGGATATTTACAACGTGTGTACTAAGATGTTTTTATGGCAAGTCGGTAGGCTGATGTTAAATGACCACTGCCTTAACCTTCGTGGGAACCTTTGCGTTAAAGAGAGGAACAGTTTAGATTAGGAATAAGAGAGAAGGAGTTCAATAAGATGGCCCTATGGCACCACACTCATAGTACAAACCTTGAAGCCTATCAAGAATAATATCAGCACAAGGTAGACGTGTAAAAACCCTTCCTTCACATTGGTAACATCTGGGTTCGTGAAACTTCCGTGAATCTGGGAAAGCCGTGAATTTTAAAAAGGTTGATGGATGGATAAAACAATATTTAAGCCCAACATTGGATGTGAATCTAGATACTAAGCTCTCTATGGTAGTGGTAGCTTAAACTTTGTATACTAACAAATCGTCAATCAAATTAATATCACAAATCCTTCAATCTGGAGCGCGACATGCCGATTGGCTATAATTGTCGCTTTCCGATTGCTGAATTATCGATACTACTCACACGCACACCACCGCCGCGATACTCTTAACGCAATCGTGTTGTCTCCATATCTTTTCAAAAAACAGGATCATTGATCATTTATATGTAAACATGAAATTTAATTATCAATTTGTAATTGCTTAATTCTTAGAATATTTTTATATTATACTTTACTATTGTTTTTTTACTATTATTATTATTACTTTTATACTATAACATTACATTTTCTGTTTATGTGTATGTATATATAAATAAAATAAATTTATTTCACGTGTTTTAAAATGAGAACAATTACGTGAGTAACATTTTTAATATTTGAATTATGAGGTATTTTATTTAAAAAAAAAAAATTGTTGATTGATAAAACTCATTGTAGAAAATAGCCCTAGTTTAGGTGTTCAAGAAAGAAGACAATCACCATAATTATGAAATTAGTATCAACCAAAAAATAAAAAATATTCTAGTAGGATTTTGATAAATACTTTTCTGTCTACATATATTTTTTTTTTGTTTAAAAGTGAAGAGAAGAGTTATTCTATCAATGTAACAACCCTAACAAAAAATGTGTCACTTTTTAATTGAAAACATAAAAGTTCCGAGTAAAAACATTAAAGTTAGTCACCCTATTCAAGGTTATAATTCAATCTTGTCGCAACTTCCGCTCGCACGGCACCGGAACGCTACTCACGAAGTTTCTCAATTGACACTTTCAGCGATATAGTTAAAAAAGCTTCCATAACTATTTTTAAAGGGTTGAGTTGGATATTGTAATTAAAGAAATATATAGGAGTATGAAATAAATATAAATAAATTATATTTTCTGTACTGCATAAATAAAGTCTTGGCAATCTAGCACTGGTAATCAAAGAACATATGTAACATATACGTGTGTATTTTCAGCCCGAATGGTATTTTTTGAAAAAAAAAAATACAGTTATCATTTCTTTCAAGATAGACTAGCAACTGTACGTTAAAGATTTTTAGCAACTCAAACGTGAGTTATTGACGAAAAACTTCAGGGCTGATTAAATTGAAGCGTTAAGAAAAAAACAACGTCATGTAACTTTAATTAGGACGAATGAAAACTTTAAAATGTTTAAGCTACGTTATTATTTTGATCGCCATTTAATATGTGTCATAATGAAAAATGTAAAAAATTAAGTTAATTATGAAAAGTGATTTTGTTTCTAACACAATAACAAATAATAATAGCAAGTAATCAGAATGTGAGGCACGCTTTGTGAGGCTACTCAAACAATATATTATGTGCACCCGTTATAAGCTATTTGATATTTGAATTGTGAAATTGACAAATGCAGATGCATCGGACTGAAAACAATTGAAAATGCCACTCACACATCGACATTAACAAACCCACACACACGGCCGGGCTACAAAAGCCTGCGAGTGTATAAATCAACGGCGCAACAATTACACACTTTCATGGCAAGTCGGAATTAGAAACTGTCATTTGCACCGTTCGAGGGGCTCTGAGTGGGGAGGCGGGGGGAGTATGTTACAGATGGGTGGGAAAAATGGGGTGGAAAGGGCTACGGTGGACCTGATTAAAGGATTACGCTGAGGGTGGCGTCCGGTCTAGTTAGATTTATTATGCCAAGTATTTCAAATAGTTAGCCTTTACTATTTTATTTTCAACACTAACTGAGCATAGCTACCACGGTCAGGCAGTCTAACTAAATGTGAATTAAACATTCTCTGTATGTTTTTAATTAAATTTTCCACTTTAAAATAATTCTAAACAATTAAAAATACTTAATACGTAATTTAACATTTATGCATTTAACATTTATGCATTAATATATAAAAATAACTACTCAGGGATGTATTTTTATGGTAACGGTGGATCTCAATCTTCAAATGCGGTTCACTGACGTCATTATGCAATTAAACTATACCCAAATCATTCAAAAAATCAATAACAAAAATGATAATCAATACAATGAAAAACAAACATCTTGATCAATTGCAGCTTCTTGCAACCAATTAATTTAGTAACTAATCAAAATATGACAAAATTTATTTAGCAGTTGCTATCGATTAAATTATCATCAAGAGATCGATTTGCTTGTAAAGCGATTGTCGTATGCAAACAAATATCGAATGCAGTTATCGTAAAGCGCGGGTGGTCCGGCGAGCATGCACTGGCGCACCGAAATAGCCAGACATCGCTGCCTTAAGAAAAACATCGTTAACAGTCCGGCCGATTATTAAATTGGAGGCGGCTACTGTACGGCAAAGCCGTAAACCGAACTACCCACCCGACCGGGTAAAAATAGGGAACGCAAGGATTGGCGCTATGGAATCTTTGTATAGACGTGTTGTTATTAAAAATAGTTTCTAAAAAAGGACTTGTGTTTAACATTTCTTTCTAGCGGAGTTCAAAACACATCTTTCTGCTTTTAAAATCTATATTTATGATAGTTATCGTTTACAGTTTTTTATTTATTTTTACCTGTATAATATAGTAGTTTCGAATCCAAATTTTGATGATGCATACCTTCTGATATCTCAGTCATTGCAACAATGTTTTGTGCCTGCGCTAAGAATCGATTCCCGAGAATGCTTAACAACTACGAACTCAAAACAGAGGTAATAAGGTCGTAATTACGATCACTTCTGATGATGCGAGCATCTTGAAACATGTCTACTAAATAACGAGACAACTTTTGATTGTTGCAGAGTCGGTTTATCGAAGTACCAGGATGTCATAGAAACTTGACATAAAGAAGAAAAGTTTATTTCTTATTTATCAAATAGCAGAAAGAACAATCTTTATGCCGAGAATTGTTCTTCTGCTTTCTTTTGCTAGACTGACAGGGTAATGTTTTGCGTAGGTTTATATGTTTGTATGTTTGTTTCATTATGACTTCCTGCAGCTTAAACAGTTGGATTGATTTTGAATCAATCAAGTCAATCAGTCAGTCGGGCTTATTTTTTTTTAAGTTAACTTCTAGTTTACTTGTTCTGTTCACTTTTTTAGACTTTTACTTTGATTGTTATGAGTGTTATTCGCAATTGTCATATTTTTCAAATATTTTAAAAATTAATATAAAATATTTACATAGTTGTTGAATGAATTCTATTACATCCTATTCAACACTAGTCTTACTTCGGCAAGGCAGGTGATACGTCGGCAATTCTTTTTGTCCTGAAAACAATTGTAATGGCCAATTTTTCTCTTTAGTAAGTTTTAGTTGTTTTATAGATTTTATTATTTTCTATGTTTTTTCCTTTTACGACACGATTATTTGTTAATATTTATTTATCGATGAGAACCTTTAAATGGTATCAATTCTTTATATTTTAAAAAAAGAATTGATACGTTATTGACCATTTGATTTCACTTAGGGAACTTTATATCAGTACAGGCGTACCGTTTGATAGATTCCGATCGAAACTAAGTGTCGACACAAAGGACGGCCGATGAACATTGTAATGAACAACGCACCGAATTAACAGCTCCCGAACTAAGTCATTAACGCCCGTATACCGATGTTCGTACGTATACTCGTACATGTATGGTGTAAACAGTCGTCGGAACTTACTAGAATTAAATAATTTATCGTCTCCGTACAGAGGCTGGCGGCATAATAAATCAATATGCAGGGCATGCATGCGAGCGGGGTGGCACTCCGTTTCCCTCCCCGCGCCCCCTACACCCCGCAACCCTCGTGCCCTTTCTTGACTAATTAATTAAACAACCGATTCATTACAGCATCCTCCTTTGTGCCCTCACATTCGTCTACAGAGCTATCGGTACAGACAGCACGAGCGTCTTTCGTTTTATAATATACTAGTTGAACCCAGCATGTGTTGCAATGCGGCGTAAAGTAAAAAAAATTAAATAAATCAAATAATATCAAAGCATAATGCACAAAGTTTTATTAAAAATGCAAAACACTTTCAGTTTCATTACCATCTGATCAATAATGGGAACGCATAGCGGTCAAACATTAATAATTAACATACATTGATGTTTGTTTGTATAGAAGTACACATTTTAAATTATTTGTATTAAATATGATTTTATAAGGCTGAAGTGTAAATTCCTTATGGCAACAGAAAAATGGGCAAGCGAATCAACTGACGTTACGAGGTTACAGGCAAACGGAACTTAAGCGTTTTTGGTCATTGAGCACATTATTAGAAAGCTAGTCATCAATTACTTCCAATACACATAACGTACAATATTATCATTGGTACTGGGTGACAACCATTCGGTTCAACAGTCACTTACATCTTACTTATATCTTACAGAAAAAGTTGTTGACATAGTGATTTGTGAGTAACCACAAACAAAAAAGTAACTTTTTCTTACTTTGTTTTTCCATATACATGTTTTACTTACGTACTTGCCGAGTAGGTAGTATTCATACCTCTTATAACTCTGTATGGAAATATTCCAGCTTATTTTTCTATTTATAAAAGTAAAATTATTCTTAATACTACGTAGTCGACTAATGATACTATTTACAGATCGCGTGGCATTATCCGCTGACCGTACACAACCCTTCAACGGCCGGGGTTGTAAAGGCCGACACTATCCCGAGCTCGCAATTATTTTAATTTCTTCCACGTGATGAGGATTGATCGAGCATTAGGTGTGATTTGGAGGAGCCCGCGTGCGCACCGTCATTTGTTATCGTCACCCAGTGGTCCTGCCATTTTCTGGAAGTCATATTTGTTTATTTTATGTCGAAATAAATTGAATTTACCGTGTTCAAACTTATGTTTAAATGTATAATATATTAGGTCCTTACATATGAAATTGGCGTTTTGTACGGGAGGAATATAAAGTCAATTACGGGATTACGTACGGGAGGAATATAAATTGCAAGTTTGATTCACTCAATTGATGAGGTACCCATCGTTCAAGTTTTTTTACTTTCCCGATTTAGTTCAAGCGGATTAATACAGTTTTATCACTTACCCCGAAGCATGCAGCTATCTCTGAAGTGCTTTGTGATGGATCCGCTTCCACA
>DWLR01006213.1:0-10254 GCA_018246295.1 Papilio alexanor hazarajatica
TAAAATAAATTTAGATGAATAATTTGTATTTTTTGTTTTATTGACAAATTCCCGATATTTAGTACACAGAATGTATTTAGCTTCATATAAAATCTTAAGAAAAAAAATTAACATAACATATTATAATATGAGTACAGAAATACATAGGCATAAAATTAACATACATATGCATATACTTCGAGTGCATATATTTTAAAATTCGAGTTATAATCAAGAGACGTATGAGTGACAATTGAAAGTAAAGATTGAATTGCTCGTTAAACATTACTGTAAAATTTTAATCGGCCATTTTTAGCCTTGACGAGGCACTCACAGGTTCGTCAGATTATTTATTACGTGGAACCTTTTATATGTCGTATTAACAAGATAAGTAGTTTAAGTTTAGTAGTTTTTTACTGAAAAAATCTAAACACCGCGCTGCAAATTTAACAATTTTGGGATGATCATTATGTTATAAAACCAATCTCTCCACAACTGCGCACCTTGAAGTATAAGACTATAATTAATACCCGCTTTAATAGTTGTATACCCAATAATACCACCGAAATCCTTCCTATCTTGGGGACGACGGTGGTATTTCCATACTCCCACCATCTGTCTACTTATTTGTTTACTTTTTGAGTTATTTTATTTATTTATTCATTCACATGTTTTGTGCATATAATATTATACATTTCATCATCGTTGTCCGTTCGTATCGGTCCATACTAAGACGACTTAGGGTCCTTCAAGAAAAGAACGTACTCCTTCCTAAAAGGTCCGCAACGCATCTGTGGTTCCTCTGGTGTTGTGGATTGTCATGGGCGGCAGTGTTCACTCATTTGGGCGACTCATTGCTCCCCATTTTAATCATCATTTGCCCCTTCTTCTATAATAAAATAATTAAAAACATCTAACGACTTAACTACGAAATAACTCCAAATATAATATAATTTACAAACAATTTCTTTTACCGTTTGACAACGGACTCATTTAACTTCTAATAGGTTTAGTTCGATGAGTATATTCCTATCGTCTGTTCTAAGATGAGCAGCAAAATGCAAAAGATCATTACATATACATGTGTATATCTAATGATCTTTTGCATTTTGCTGCTCTGTTCTATGGTGCTTCTTTTCTTTAGTTATATTTTTGTATGTTTAATTGTCCTTATCACATAACACAACAACTTTTAAAGTTCAACTTATTAAAGCTATGTTCTAAATCGCCTTTTTCCTTTAGGCAAAAAGGCATTCATTGCAACAGAATCGAATTCACTCAATGGTAAAGGCAGTAGAATGTTCGGAACGTGAATCTTAAAATGATATTTCATATTCAAGAGAAAAAGATAATGTGTGAATATATGGTACACATTACCGGTTTCTTAAATTTTAGTCGTTAATTTTAAATTTTATTTGCTAATAAAACTTGTTAATATATTTTGAACAATACGAAAAGAAATTCCTCAAAAGTTACGCCATGTCCGGCCTAAGAGTTCAGATGTCAAAGGCTGTGTCACTCCAGCCAACACAGATATCGTGGAAGCGTTTGTAGTAAAAATTACAAAAGATTTTCACATAAAATAATATATATTTTCTTTATTTATATATGCTATAATTATCAATAAATAATTATAGCATACCTAAATGTAATCAGTCATTAAACTTTTTAAATAATAAACACTTCTTTTAGAGGTAGAATTCAACGTAAATCTTTGTAAATATCAGCAATAGGAGAGTAGTTCGTCGATGGTGCAGGGCTTGTCGCAACACTCGGCGATCACCTGCCTCTTGGTCCTGCCGAGGGAGCGTGCGCGCTGCGGTGCGAGCCAGGGCAACGACGCGTACTGTGCCAGCTGCGCGTCTGACCTCTTCACCAGCACCGTCTGCGGCGTATCCTCGCACAGCAAGGCCAGCGCTGACGCCAGCCGCCGTCCGCAGTACACCTGACCGAAGTTGTCTTGACATGTGGCCACATACAGTAGACCGAAGAAAGACAAAACAACGAGTGTAACTGAAACCTTCATGGTATATGAATTGGACGAGATGTGAATAATTTGAGATGCTGCTGCGAAATGTGATGAATATTACAAAGAGTCTCCTTTTATAGGTCTCGTGGAACATTAAATATTCGTATTTCATATTCAGTTCAGTCATAGGAACTAACGACAGGTGACTGTTTTAATAAAGCGTAGGAAGACGATTTTATGTCACAGAAAAGTAAACGGACACATAGCTTAGACAAGTCAAGCTTAAGTTAGCTAGTATATTAGTAAAAATAGTTTAGAATATATGCTTTATTTGTTGCAAAAAAAAGTTCAATTAGTAATTTTATTAAGCCAACATAGTTTATTAGACTACAGGGTATTTCAAAACAAAGCTTTACGGAGTTATTCCACACCTACATATGCGATGTCATACGCTGGGCACCGAGCAAACATAAATTAAACACTTTATTTAATAAAGGTTATTAAAAAACAGGGTGCGTGAAAACACCCAGTAGAAGTTTTACGTTTCTTATTTGAAAAATAGTTTTTTTGTTTAAATTTTGAACCAAACACAAGTGTACATGCCATACACATATTTCTTTACCCCACTACTACGAGTATGTTAGTAGTTTGGGCCTCTTAGGAGAGAAGTTAGCCGAGGTACAGTACCTAGATATGTCACTAATATTCGCAGCTATGTTCATCCTAATGAAAACAAAAAGTATTTCCTTTTGGATTTAAATAGATCCCAAGGCATGCTAAGAACAAAGCTAAACAACCAAATACTTAACCATTAAGCCGCTTGTCGTTTCCATTGTCCTAATATGTAGAGTACCTTCCTACGTGAAATTATCGAACTCAGATTCAATTAGTTCACACTACACTAACTTTGCGAATACTAATTATTATCCGCGTGTATAAAAACGAAGGGATTTTCATTTTCATTACATTCCACTTTCACATCTCTCTACACTAGTATCCTTAGCAGCATGAAGGTTCAAGTAATATTCTTTCTATCTTTATTCGGTTTGCTCTGTGTAGTTACCTCTCAAGGCAGTTTCGGTCAGATGTACTGCGGTAGGAGACTTGCCTCAGCATTAGCCATGTTATGTCAAGACACGGTGAATACAATGCTGGTGAAGAGATCGGAGATTCACTTTGAAGGCAACTGGCCCTGGCTCATGCCTCATCGAGGCAGCAGATTGGGCAGGAACAAGAGGCAAGTGGTGTCCGAATGTTGCGACAATCCTTGCACTATCGACGAACTGTTGTATTACTGCTGATTTTTGATGGATGAATGAATGAAATGTTGAACGTACCTCGAAATGAACTGTCTATTGTAATAAAGTTAATTATTAGATATGATAATTTATACCATAATCATGTTTATACGCTTATAAATCACCGGTCAAAAATATTCCAAACATAGTGACAGCTCACTCATTTGTGTGATTAACTGCGTGATTAAGACGTGTTCGAGTCTTCACTTTTAGCACGCTAAACAATATATCTGTAGTATAAAATATCTATGAATATTAAAGGTTATTCATGTATGTATTCCGTTTCATTTACTTTAAAAACTTATAATATCGCATCTTAAAAAAAAAGTAAAGCAATACATTTAGGAAATACTTAAAATGCAAAACTTTACTTTGCAAAATAACGACGTGTAAGAGGATTTAGTAAAACATCTAACGTTGTAATTGTGCCTCTTAAATAAGGTAACTGTAGCTTACTATAGTTCCTTTACTTTTTATATAATATCTGGCTGTGGCAACGCATCTGAAACTATAAGGCTTAACGCGCAATGCGATTTGTAATGCGCACTTTTTTGTATCTCAGAATTGTAATATATAGGTTTATAGACTCTGTGTGAAAAATACAGAGGTGATTTTATAAGACAAAACTCGTAATGCGCGTAGATGCTAATGATTAGATGTTGCTATTTCCTGTTGTCTTATTCATCTTCCGTGATAATACATTTTTTTTTTTTCATTGATGAGAAAACAAACGCATATCTTTTCATTGGTATCGAAATACCGAGAATTAACTTTTCCGATACTACATTGAAAATATAATTTTTATGTAATACGAAATTTTTAAATAATATATGTTTGTGGCACATCTAGAATTATATCTATGGTCTAGCTCAAGGTGGGCGTCCCGCAGCTATTAAAACGTTGTTTTTTGTTCACTCTACTTGCATTATTTAAACATGGGCGTAATAAGGTCTAATATGCTAAGTAACGAGCGACCCCCGCTGCGCAGCAACGTTCCTTCTAAGCAATAAAGTTATTACGTAAACCGAATTCATTTTGAGACTTGATTAAATAGTGCTACGGTATACAATTTTTGCTATGTGGATACTTTTTTTTTTGTTAATGCCTTTAATTTTACACTACAAACATATAACGTAGGTATAATACAGTCAGAAAATGAAATGGAAAGATTATGTTAACCAATAGTTTTAGAAAAATAATTCATGACGTAATACCCACTTCCTGTTAGTACCTATAAAATATTGTGATATCAGTAGTAAATAAAATTTAAGTTATTTTGATAAGAAAGTTATGTATGAACAGTTATTTGGGAAGTTTTTTGCTACTACTGTTTACTATTATCAGTACCGATGAGCATGCGTGTCGATTTATGAATGTAGAAGAAGCTACAGAGTTGTTCCAGCTCTGTTCCAAATGTATTCGCTATTCGCTTGGATTCGCTTCACTATTGGTACTCTCTGCCTACATATATAGGTAATGGGCTTGAGTGTCATTCGAGTGATATGTATTACAGTTATTGGCTCTAACTATGACAACGAAACTAATACAAAAATATATGCTCAAAAAAGCGAGGCGTATAAAGATATGAGCGACCCTTTGGTATAACTTAAACATTACACGATCCCATTTTCTTTTGTCATGAATGTAAAGCAGTCCCGAGATTGTCGTTTGAATGCATTGAGCGAACAATTTACTTTCATCTTTACGAATATTTTATTGAATACATTGCCAAATGTTTTTAAAACGAGAATGCAGTCATAACACTTGAGTTTTTAACTTTTAGTTTGGATATATGCAAATTAAATAGATAGGGAAACATCCGAATTTGATTTACGAAAGGAAAAACTTAATTTTCAAAATTCTGAATTTGATTTTAAAATATTGAAATTGATTTGTAAAAATCCGGATTTGAACTAAAAGAAAATCTATACGTTATTATGTAAGATGTACTCAAACAATGCATTCGAGGGTGCGATAGTGTGTCGCCTATGACTAGGTCGGTTCGATCACCTGTTGCGGCGCGCGCACATCGACCCGCGCCCCGCGATGCGGCTCGCCCGTACCGTACTTCACAAAGTACTACACACGAATACACCGTACCACACACGGAGGCTGCATTGCCTCTGTTATTCAACGGAGAAATGCTCTCCTCTTATCTCTGAGCCGGCTTAAACGTTCGTGTGTAGATAAAAAAGACACTCTACTGGAAAAGTTTATATCGAAATTGTCAATACAATAGATTTTGAAGCTTGCGACTTCTTTTCGCCTAATGGTTCAAGGTACGGACTACGAAATATGAAGTCACGAATTCGAATCCACCATTCACTGTTGTGAATCGTTGTTTGTTGTTTGGTATTGCGCCACAATCTATCACCTATATCACTTGCATGCACCAAATATAATAAGGCTACACTAACCATCAAAATTTCTTTGATCTTTTTTGTAAAAAAAAACATACATATGTATAAACTGTCTTCACTAATTATATTATAATAAGCGTTTTAATAATTCATTTAATTCATGAGTTCTGTAAATTACTCAAATTGTGAGGAATAAAAAACATTCAATACATAAAGTCTGTAAAAATAGATTCCATTCGTATTATTTGGTTGTTATTGTTGTTTTTGAAATATTTTTTGTATAGACAAGTGGCGAATAAAGTTTATCTTTTCTACTTTGTAACATTAGCAAGACAATACAGCTAGGGCAATGTAATCTGAAGTTCATTGCTACTGTTATATTTAAATTGAATCACTTAATACTTTTAAAAGTTGATTTATTTCCTTGTGACAAAATATATTTCGTAGCACCGTACCACTTCATCAGTTCGTAGCATTCGTAGCGGAGCGTTGGTGGTGCTTTTATAAAAGTAAGGATGAAAAGACCTTCCTAGCTACCTTATATTCTTATCACAACATGGTTTCTTCATCGCAGCCCAGTTTTCGTCACCAAATGGAGATATGTAATAATTTTTGGTATAGAACCAAAGTTTGAAGTAAGCTATTTATATAATTTATTTGATGCGGTCTTATATTTTCGGCAAAAGTTGTATTTTTTTTTTAATTTAAAATAAAATTTTAGAAAACGTTACATTTTTAAATTAAAAATAAAATTTTGAGATGTAGAAACGAGCCTCACAAATCAGTAAAAGGTGACATTTGAAACAATCTTTAAAAGTTAGATTTAAATTTCAATTCTTATGTAATATTACAGAAAAGAGACCTATGTTATTTGCAGTAACAAGAAACAACATAAGTTATATCGTTACTTGTTTTATGATAAAAAAAGGAGAAACCAAACAAGACAAACCAAAGAGATGATATCCTATTTTGCGTGCGTCATGTTACATTAATAGCTTGGTATGCGCTGCGGTCGGACTTTGGGTCTGACTTAGAATAATCATTGGTATGTATGGACGCGGAAGGATTCCGGATTAAAGTATTCGGAATGTACTGTTTTGTAAAAAAATGTAGTGTTGTATAAAAGTTTGTAGGATTTTTTTCTAAAAAAATGAGACAGTACAATGACAAGTTTTGAGTTTATCAGGAGCAAACTCACAATAAATGTTTTTGACTCAGCAAACAAACAATAAATTTTAGCTAAATTGTAATAATTTCAAGTATTTTAAATTTTTTATAACACGATAAATGTATTTCTTAGTATGTGGATAAGGCAAGAAAATCGGTGAGCCGTAACTCGAGGTCTGCTCATACATTTCACGACGCATTTACTCCACTCGTTTTTATTTTTCCCCCTGCCATATGCTATAACACCGCGGCGAGCGCGGCGCGGTGTTGCCAGACTATCATTTAGACGATTTCGAGTTCATTTATTTCGTACAAATGCTAGCGCGTGCGGATAAAGGCGAGGATAAAAACCTTTTACTTGAAAGCTGTCTCTAGTTTGTGTAAGTTCGACTACAATACTAAGTGAAAATCGTATACGTGGTGTTGTAGAGTAAATTAGTTTAGGATTGAGAAGGGACTTGTTGCGCGATTAAGTTAATTGTGCGAATTACTAAATTCACTAAAAATTAGACAGATATATTTTGATGATTTTATTAGAAATATAATGCAGACAATAAAGACCAAGTCGATGTTAAAAAAAAACTTTGATATTAAAGAAAACCATAAATTATAATTATTCGTAGATATCGCAGCAATAAATATTTTGCTACAAACATCTGCAACAAATGGAAGCATCCTCCCACGCTGCAGCGTTCCGCAGTCGATTGCTAACGGAAGACAAACAATCGCACAGAGCCTGTGTTTTTATATCGTTCACCTCGCTGCGGGCTATGTAGGTCAACAAAGCTATGTCAAGCTCTACGTACATAGATAAGCCTGACTAGTGATTCAAAATGCAAGA
Source organism: Papilio alexanor hazarajatica (assembly GCA_018246295.1). Taxonomy (NCBI): domain Eukaryota; kingdom Metazoa; phylum Arthropoda; class Insecta; order Lepidoptera; family Papilionidae; genus Papilio; species Papilio alexanor. The sequence goes on from DWLR01006213.1 coordinate 7,615, forward strand.
GAGATATACATACGGACTATATCAATAAATATAGGTTGTGACCTTTTTAACTGAATTTATAATTTTTAGTTTCATTGTTATGACTGCAAAAAAACAGTTCAAATATATTCTGCTATTTTTGTTAATACGCGGTAGTAGACCATTTAAACCACAGTTCAATTCGACATAAGCCATGTTCAAGGACTAATCTACAAAGTAAACTATATACAAAGTAACTATGTATATATATATATATACATTGCATTTTACGTAATTTCTTGCCTTAACTATAATCTTTTACTGTTTTTTTTTTTTTCAATAACAAAACCGACTTCAAAATTGTATAAATCTTCCCATTTTAACGGTAAGAAATACAAAAAGCTTCATTTGTAATATCGGTTGATATCGTAATGTTGACAATAAAAACTATTAGTGAAATTGAAATAGGCGAAATCAAATTACAAAATATCTCAACGACGATAATAACAAACGAATGCGTGCAAAGCCGCGGGAAACACCTAGTTTTATTTATAAGCCACGGCACTACTCATTACAAATCCATTAAACCAAAACAAGGCTTGTCTTAAGTCTACCAATATGTCAATTTTTAATATATCTTCGCAACTCAAGATTTAATTCCATTCAAATTGTAACGTGACCCACTTGCAAATGGTCCTTTTCCAACATTTTTTTTAAATCAGTTCATAAATGACGAAGTTTTGAGGAAACAAAATATAAGGAATTGAGAACCTTTGTTTTTTTTCTTTGAAGTCAGTTGAAATTTTAAAAGAAGCAACTGTAAATGAAAGTTATGTGAAAGAATGCATAAGAATGAAAAATAAACTTAAATTAGATGAATTGACTGTCATAAATGTGTAGATGATAGACATTCATCATATTATATATTTTATTTGGTGGTATAGTTGATAATTTGATGAACCTGTTGGTGCAATCTATGAAGCTTAAACTGTACTGTAAAACCTATAGTATATGGTGCATTAGATGAAACCGCTGGGGAGTCCCCTCGTGCATACCAGATCCCAAGTAAATCACTTTCGTATTCATCTCGTTTGCATACATCCTGCCGGCGTACGCAATCTACTGAACTACTATAAATCTTAACTGAAGTAACAAGGTGAAAAGAATAATACAAGTCTCTTTTAGATAATGTATTTTTCTTCATGTTTCTTATACTGATATGGTAATACCTATATGTCTAAGTTTTATTGAATACGTTTTAATTTACATTATTGAATCATATCGATGGAATCTTAAGAAAGGCGATGTTTGGGAGCAAAAAAGGTAAGGTGGGAGTTGATTTGATTAATAAATAAGAATCCAGTCTTGTGTATTTATTTAGTTTACAAAGAAGGTGCGCACTAGTTTAATATTCACGTCACAAAATCACATGAAATTTATATGTAAGTAAAACTCGAACTTAAACAGAGCGCATTATATTTTGTCAAAAAAAAATCTACAAAGTTGTTAAAAAAATCAAAAAAAAAACCACCACTACTAACCAAATAGTACCTACTAACCTTAGGTTTGACATAAGACATCCTTATAATTGACAATTCAAAAGTAATCTGATTTTATATACGAGAAGATAACTGGTTAATTCATAAGTTAAATAATTTTCAATTTATAAAAAAATAAAGATTAAGAGAATAAAAATTCGTAAAAAAATATGTATTTACTTATGTTACGTAATCACGTCATTTATTACCGCTTGCCACCTTTGCTTCTCTCGCAGCCCGCACCGGGTGTCGCAGATAAGGGTTGTTCGGCTAATTTATTTGCGAGTGAGATTGTTTTATTTCGCGTCACAAACCGCAAGAGGATGGTCTGGTACGCTATTTTCGTCTTTTCGAATAATAGTGACAGCATCTTTTAGCTCTTGGGCGGTATTTATGTTTAGAAAATGAGCGTATCATCAAATAGAACATAATATAAAGTTTTTTTTTTGCGGGTCGCTTAACATTAAGTGATCCCACGCCCATGGACATCCACAACACCGAAGGAGCTGCAGAACTCTTGGCTCAAATTTGATCTTATCGGTTACTGTTCTGCTGAACAGTAACCGCACTTACAATTCCGTTGTTGTTTTGCTATTATTTGTAGTAAACTTGATATTAATGCATATGTACTTTTTTTTTCATTAAAAATATCCTTATTTTTATACATTGAAGATTGTTTACCAAAATTATATATCAAACTGTCAAAATCAGACACATTTTCGTTGTATATCGTTAATCAAACTTTATCAAACCAATCGAACTTCAAAATAAGTTTTCAAGACGCAAAAACTCGAAAGACGAAGCTTTGTTTGGTTTTAAAATTACGATCAAAGTTCGAACATCGCCAAACATTTACGTTGACGCGACACTTGCTAGATTACTTACATCTCCTTAAATTTCGAATTAAGTATTTAGTCTTAAGATAAATATAAACAGATCAAATTCATATTAAAAATTTCGGGTAAACCTAAACAAATAGAGATGGTGGAAATTAATTTTTACTGTATGTAGCTTTACCCTCATCTTCCCCAAATTATATCCTTTTTGTTCATTACATATTCTTGTGGATATACAGGGGTCGGCACTCGAAGTGTTACCAATTCAAAATGCTGTAATTTTGACAATTTTGTTTCTTTTTATTTAT